>PVKH010004005.1:0-24020 GCA_004027955.1 Chaetophractus vellerosus
GGGTATGTGGTTGTAACTACAAAGCTGGGAATTTTTTTGGCAAATAAAGCAGGGGATGTTTACTGGTTTAGTGTGTTGGATGTGGGGGGCATGCAGGACAGGACTCACCTGGGGCAGGCTTGCAGGGAGTATGTGAGTGTTCATCTTGTCATAGTGCATTGTATTAATGGGTGGAGACCCACACAATGAACGGAAAGTGTTGGACTCCCATCCTGGGGAGTCCTGCTATGTTCTCAAATAGAGGGGCAGGAGTCTCTCGAGAGCATAGGTAGTGCCTAATAGGGGAGGATAGGCCAGTATGTCAAGCGCTCAATGTTGTTGCAAGTAACTATGAATCTTGTTCTTCAAGGAGTGAAGCTTGGTGGTTGCTGTGGGACCTGAGGGGAGGGGGAGGGAGCAATAGAATAGATGGAACATGGGGCATTGGAATTTTTCTACATGATCTTTCAATGATGGATATAGGCCATGTTAAATTTCGCCAAAATTTATAAAAGTGTATGGTCCAAAATGTAAACCATAATGTAAATCATTGACCATGGTTAGTAACAATGCTTCAATATCTGTATATCAATTATAATTAATGTACCACCCACATGTAAAATGTTATTAATAGGGGAAAGGGGAAAAGGGGGAGGATGTTGGGTATATGGGAATCCCCTATATTCTGTATGTGACTTTTCTGTAACTTACAGCTTCAAGGTAAAATGAAATAAATAAGACACTGGGGGATTAAATGGAAGAAAATATTGCTGTCCATACAAGACAACAGATCTTACAGTGATGAAAGACATAATGCCAAAATTTATTTTTTTAATTTAATTTTTTAATTTTTTTATTATTTCAAATTCTTTTTAATTTTTTGTATTTTGTCATTTAAAAAATATCATTATTATATCATTTTCTTTTTAATTTTATTCAGTTATCTTGTTGGCTTCATTTTTGAAGAAGTTTTGGCTCACAGAAGGTTTACAACTATGGCAGGGGAAGATCATTGGTGCAGGGTGACAGTGATGGGGGATGCATGGGAAGAGGTCCACCTGGGGCATACCTATAAGGCATATGAATGTGTTCGAGTGTTCATGGGTTGTTGTCATGGTGGAAATCCACACAATAACCAAAATAAATCAGATTCCCATCTTGGGAAGTTCTGCAACATTCTCTAAGGGGACAGCAAGAATCCCCCGAGTACAGGGGCAGTGACTACTGAAGGAGGATGGACCATAGATGGACCCTTGATATTGATGACTGTACTTATGAACCTTTTTTTTTTTTTGAAATTGAATCTTAGCCTAGTCTTAAAGGTTGCCTGAGAGTTACTTCCTGAGAGCCTCCTTGTTGCTCAAATGTGGCCTCTCTCTAAACCAAACTCAGCATATAAATGCATTACCTTCCCCCCAGCATGGGACATGACTTCTGGAGATGAGCCTCCCTGGCACTGAGGGATTACTACCAAGCACTAACTAGCAATGCAACTGGAAAAATTCCTTGTTCAAAAGGGGGAAAGGGTAAAGACAAATGAGTTTATATGGCTAAGAGGCTTCAAAGTGAGTCAGGGGGTCATTTCAGAGGTTATGCTTATGCACATCTGAACAAGATTTCATTGACTGCCAAAGTAAATATTTCCTCAAATAACAGGGCTCTTGAGGGCTCTGGAAACATCCAGACACTATAGTCAGGGCTGACAGCTCAGGAGTTTGGTGCCCTGTCCGTGGGCCCTACTTTAGAATTTCTGCTCCCCAGTGTGACAGAGTTGGACTCAGTTGTGATTTCCCTACACATGGCTCTTCTGCCCTTTATATTTGAACCTATAGTTAGTACTAGAGTTGATATGTTTATGTCCAAGAGACTTAAATCTTTGGGCTTTCCATGTGCCATTCATATCCTGAATCTCATCAGATTTGCAACACCTACTCTCCAGTTCATTGGACTCACCCAAGACAACTAATAAGGAAGTGACGATGGACAATGAACATCCCATGAAACAAAGAGAGTTTACAACTGCAAGCAAGGTAGTCTCATCCATCTGTCCCATGGGACCTAAGCCTCCTCTCAATTAGAGGCGGAGTGTGCATCACCATCCCAGAATCCTCAGGATTGAGGAATGAACGATGGACTAGAGTAGATTTGCTGTAATTCTACTATAGGCTTATTGGTTTTTTTTTCTGCTTTTTGTCTCCCCTCCCCCCCTGCTGCGACAATGCGCCGAGTCAGGCTCTGCCCTGCCCGTGGGTGGCTCCACTCTGCTTGCGGGCGGCTCCACTCTGCTCGCAGGCAGCTCTGTTCTGCCCGTGGTGGCTTTGCCCTGCCCGTGGCAGCTTTTGCCCTGCCCACAGTGGCTCTGTCCCGCCCACGGCGGCTTTTGCCTTCTCAAGGGGTTGCCCGCCCAGAGAGGCCCCGGATACTGAACCCAGGGCTTCCTATGTGGTAAACCAGCACCCTATCCACTGGGCTATACAGCCGGCCCCAGGCTAATTTTTATTCTAGCAATGGAAGAACTTTTATCATTGATGTGAAGGTAGTGGCCACCGGAGGTTCTGCAGGGAGGGAGAGGGGAAAAATAGGTGTAATATGGGGGCATTTTAGGTACATTGGAATTGTCCTGAATGACGTTGCAATGACAGATACAGGCCATTATATGTCTTGTCATAACTTACAAAATTGTGCAGGAGAGAGTTTAAACTATTATGTAAACTCTAATCCACACTTAGTGGCAATGCTTCAATGTGTATTCATCAATTGTAACAAATGTACCACACTAATAAAGGATGTTGTTAATGTGGGAAAGTGTGGGAGGGGTAGGGAGTGGGGCATGTGGGAATCCCCTACATTTTTTTATGTATCATTTATGTAAACTAAGTATCTTTAAATTTTTTTTAATTAAAAAATTAAATAAAATTTACATTGAAATAAAAAAAGAATATGTTTTTGTTGGGAGTACATAATTCAATTTCCACAGTTTTTATTACTGAACAATAGCTCTTAGAGAGTTTTCCATATCATTTCAGATCAATCTTATGCATTCATTTTTATTCCATAATATGGTATATCATTTATTAGTTAGCCTGGTTTGTATTGATATTTTCATTATTATTATTATTATAACATTTACTATTGCAGAGAATGTTGAATATTCTTACATATTTCTCCTCCTATCTCCCTAATTTTCTCTGCCTTCCTTCTCTTAATATAGATGAAGTGTCACTTTTTTGCATTCTCACAGAAGCAAATATCTGTACTTGTGTTCTGGGCCAAATCCCATTTCATCTTCCCAAGGATTTCTCTCTCTATGTCAACAGTTTCTTACTTTCCCTCAAACCAGTTATATTAACATGGGCCCGGCTAGATAGCTCAGTGGATAAAGAGCGTTCTGGGGTACCACATGGGAGGCCCCGGGTTCGGTTCCCGGGGACCTTTCCGAGCGGGCAGACGGCCTTGAGAAAGGCAAGCCGCTGTGGGCAGGGCAGAGCCGCCATGGGCAAGGCAAAAAGCCGCCCCGGGCAGGGCGGAGCCCCCACGGGCATGACAAAGTCACCCGTGAAAAAGCGGAGCTGCTGCCTGCGAACTGCCGCGGAAGCCAGGCAGCCTGCAAAAAAAAACATGGAGGACTGCTGCCCGCAAAACATGGAGCAGAGCCGCCCGTGAAAACGGAATGGAGCCACCCAGGAACGGAGCGAGCCGCCGCCAGGGAGGGCCGACTCGGCACGTCGCCGCAAAGACCGGGGGAGACAAGAAGCAAAACATAGAAAAACACAGAAGAATGGACACACAGCGAGAGCAAGCAGAAGGGGGGGGGATATGTAATAAAAAAAATATATATATATATATTAACATGGTGTCACCTATCATTTCCCTCAACATAGTATTGTTATCATAAATAAATAAGCCAACTATTGATCCCTTGTCTCCCAATTTCCCTCTTATCTTTATTCCTTATCATTGTTCTCCCCTTACAAAAAATTTTTGGAAAGGTTGTTCATAGTGGCTTTCTCTCAGCTGTGTCCTCATATTCTCTTCTCAATCCATTCCAGTCAAGTCTCCGTCTCCACCATCCGATTCTGCTCTTGTCAAAGCATGTCCAAGTCTCAGTGCTCATTTTATCAATCCTCTATGCAGAGTTCCACACAGCTGTTGTTGATTTCCCTTTTCCCCCTCACTTGCACATCTAATCTATCCAAATTCTGTGCACTCTACTTTCACAGTAACTTCTAAGTTCATGCAGTTGTCTCTCTATCTCTTCCACCACCTACCTAGTCTAAGCCATCATCATTTTTCACCTGGACTGTTGAGCTAGTCAACCTGTTGCCTCCTCTCTCTTCCATGTAGAAAAGAATCATTCTCTGCATAGCATACAGAGAAATCTTTTAAACGTGTAGATAATATCACATAATTTTAGTTAAACTCTCCAATAGTTTCACACATCTCTTAAAATCTAAGATCCTTACCCTAACTTCAAAGTGCTGTGTCATGAGGCCTCTACTGAACTCTCCAAATACTTCTCTTCATCTTATCCATAAACTTTAACAATTTAGCTTGCATGTTTTCTTGTTCTCTCCCTCTGTCTTTCTTTTTTCTTTCCTTTCTTCCTTCTTTCCTTCCTTCTTTCTTCTCAAAACTTTTTAGCCTTTTCCTGAGAACTTGTAACATTGATATAAAGACAGTGGTCACCAGAGTTTCTGAGGGGAGAGAGAGGGAAGAATAGGTGTAACATGGGGTGTTTTGGGTCATTGGAGTTGTTCTACATGATATTGCAATGACTGATACCTATAAAATTGGTGAAAAACGTAAAGCATAATGTAAACAATAGACCATGGTTAGTAGCAGTGCTTCAATGTGTGTTCATTAATTGTAACAAATGTACCACACAAATGAAAGATGTTGTTCATAGGGGAAATTGGGAGAGGGGGAGGGAAGGGCATATATGGGAAACCCCTATATTTTCAATGTAACATTTATGTAATCTAAAGCTTCTTTTAAAATAAAGAAAAAATTGTGAAAAAAACAAAAAGCATTTTCCTGGTCTTAGTCACAACTATTTTTTCTACCTGAAAAGCTCAGATGTCTTATTCTTATCATTCAAATGGAAGTTTGTCATCTCCTCTGAGAGTCCTTCAGACTATTCATCTAAAGTAACTACCCTTTCAGTTGATAATCACATCTTTGTTTTCAGCAGAGCTTTTATCCTAATTTGATTATTTTTCCCCCTGGTTTGTTATTTTTAGTCTGCTTTTCCTCACTATAATGTATTCTTCCTGAGAGCAGGGTCCTTTTTTTTAAAAAAAAAAAAAACAACACCTGCTTATGCCCCAGGATCTGGAACCCTAGCAGATAGTAGCCTCAATCTATGTTGGCTGAATGAATTTCTTGTTGACTTCTTAAGAATGCATCTTTAGAATAATTCCTAGTATTCTGTGATGTCTCAAAGTTGTATTTATTTTAATATATTTCATTAAATATGTGAACACTTCACAGATATATTCTCCTATCAACAGTGTGAGAAAGTCCCCTTTAATCCACATTCAGGGAATAATGAAACTATAAGAACCCTTGTATTCTCTCTTATGGTTCTGTGGGTTGCCTGGGCTAAACTGGGCAGGTTTTTGCTACTCTCACTTGAAGTCTCTCATTAGGTTGCAGTCGGATGAAGGCTGGGGCTGAATTCATCTGGAGGCTCACCTGGCACCCTGAGTCACCTGGGCCTTTCTCCTTGGGTTCTAGTGTGTCTAAGAGTCTTCTTCTCCATACTCTTTCCAGTTGATCTTTCCTGCGAGATAATTGGACTTCATACATGACTTCTAGCACCCCCAAAACCTCATATAAGAGAGAGATTGCCCGACTGTCTTAATGCCTGGGCTTAGAATTCCCAAAAGGTCATCCCCTCTGTTTTCTCTTGGTCAAAGCAGCCATGAGTTCAATCTGGATTCCAGGGAGGATAGCATGCATGTCTGAGGAAGTATGGGATGGCTTGAGGCTGAAACAAGTGATACAAGCAGATAGAAGTGAAATAGCAGGACTAGGTCTATAGAGTATTGTAACTGATTTGATGTGAGGAACAAGGGATTAAAGAGGAGCTGAAGGTGATACCTGAATTTTGAATCAGAATTCCTGAGATCATGGTAGGACATTATCACAAATTGGGATGTCAGGAAAATACCATGCATGACAATAGATAATGAGGAAAATTAGCATAAAAATGTATTCCTTGAAATTTAGCTGGTTCGTAAAATCTAGGAATTCTGTTTATTATTTAAAGAAAATATAAATGAATATGACATTACTTTTTAAATTTTATTTTAATATTCTGACCCAAATCTTATGATTATTTTAGAGTTTTATGTTAACTGCACATATTAAACTGCATTTTTAGGGTATCTTCCATCTCATATATTCTACTGTAGGAATCCACAAGAATGGATGGAATCTTCCTCGCGGTCTGACTGTTTTGGACATGGGTTCTTCTGAAGTACTCCTTTTAAATCTTGTGGAATAATACTGAAACCCCAGCAGACAGCCTACCTTCCTGTTTTTATCACCAAGTATCAAAGCCATAGTTTTAACCACTGCAGCACTCCGTCAATTGAGAACACAAGATGCTTGGCAGAGCCACCCTCCTGTGATTGTGGCTTGAAACCCTCTAGGGAGGCCTGTAATTGACTAACCTCCAAAGGGGAGCAACAGCAGCATGAAGGGTGAGTGAAACATAATGCTAGGTCTGTTTTATTTTGCAATTGGTTTGACTTATTATTAAGGGCAAGATGTCTAGAAGTCATCCATGAATGGGAGCAAATCTAGAAAGGAATAAAAAGAAAATGTAGGTGTGCAAAGGGAGATGACTAAAATGAGTGCTTAGGGAAGTCAGCAGATGATACAAGTGTATATTTTTATTCCGTGAATTTAAAATATTCGAGGACCAGGAGCCAGTAACTTAATTTTATCGCTAATTGCAGAATACAAACCTAAACTTGCAGTTGTTCCTGTCAGTCTCATAGTTACAGGGCATTGTCTGTGGCTTTTGTCCGCAGGTTTCTTTGTTTCTTCCTCCATTCTTTCTCAATCTTGCCCAGCTTCCTGTCTCTAAATTCCAGCTAAAGTTGATACCTTTGTGGAGGATGCTGTGACATACTACTCAGACCCCCCTTCAGGAATAAAGGGTTTATTATGCCAGCTGCTGGCAGGGTTGCCCTAAATCATTCGTCAGTTGTCACCTTCAAGGATTGCCTCAGCTGAAGAGAGCCACTGTGCTCAAGTTCATATCCCTTTCCTGGGGCATCTGTTAATCAATGAATCACTGAAGTGGGGGCCTTTGAAGGCCTACTCTCTCCCCCAACTCAGAACAGCTCTGGAGGTTCATGGAATCTTCAAAATACCTCTCTTATGCCTGCATTATAGTTCAACTTTTCCTGCCCAATCCTTATTTCTTCTCTTCCCTTTCATAGGAGTTGATCTTAGAGCCTTCCCTGATGACCTTGTGTGTACACTAAATTTTTCTCAATCTTCCAGGAGAACCCAACTGCAACACTCTCAAATTCACATCTTCAGCCTCATCTTTCCTTGAGTTTCAGATTCATATATCTCCTTATCTAATCATCATTTCTGTTTGGATTTCTAAAAGTCATCTTAAACTTAACATGTTAAGAACTTAGTTCATGATGTTTGCCCCTAAACCCATTCCTCCTATCAAACTTGCCCTACTCAGTGAATATCTTTGTTAATCACCTAGATTCTTAGGCTCAAACATGAACTTCATCTTTGATTTCTCTCCCTTCCTCACCACCCACACCCTATTGATCAGAAGGTTCTGTCAGCCTGTCCCCTCAGTGTATCTCAAAATCCATTCACCTCTCACCATTGCTTTTGCTATAGCCGTATTCAGATTGCTATCAGCTCTCACTAGGACCACATTGATAGTCTCTTAACTTTACTCCACCCTATCCCCCAAAAGCTGCCTTTCACTAGTAGCCAGATAAGTTCCATCTAAAACTTAAAAGAGGTCTTCACTCTCCTGTCTCTATTGGCTTTCCATTGTAAGAATCAAACCCAGACTTCTCACCAAAGCACCATATGACTAGCCTCTCTACTTATATTTCCTATGATCTACTAGTATTTCACTGCTTCCCAGGCAGGCTGGCTCTCTCTATTGTACACACCAATTCTTTTTTCATCCCAAAGCATTTGCATTTGCAGTTTCTGTTGCTTGGAAGGCTCCTGTCCAAGATCTTTACTGGCTGCCTTCTCTACCATCTCCTCTTTTGGATCTCAGATGTCACCTCTTCAAAGATATTATCCTGACCACCTAGCTAAAGTGGCTCCCAGGCAGTCTCTTCTATCACTTGATTCATTTTATCCTCTTCATAACACACATTAGTCCTGAAATTTGCTGATTGGGGTATGCATTTGTTATCTGTCTCTCACTATAAGAAAGTAAGCTCAGGACTATCATCTGTCTTGTTCACTGCTGAGCCACCACTGAGAATAATAGCCCCCGGCATGTAGTAGCCACATAATAAAAATATATTGACTGGCTGGGTGACTATTTCCTCAAAAATAATTAAGGTAGGGGCAAATGATAGCTGTATGAAAATTTTTAAGTTCTGCTGTTTTCTAGCACTATGGCAAACCACACATCCAGAAAAACTCTCCAAGCCTAGATCATTAAAAAATCAGGATCAAGTATAAAGCATCTCTTGAACTTCATAAAATAGTGAGTGAAATCTACAGGCCCTAAAATGACAGAAAACTACAAATGTAGAGAAATAACTAAGCATTGAATTTTGGTAGCTACTCTGGGACATCTAATTCCTGGAATTCAGAAAAGAGAAAGAAATGTATGTCTATGCTGGTGTAAAGGAAAAATTAGATACTCAAGCAAATAATGGAAGCACTTTTAATATTTATACAAGCTATGAAGAGAGCAGTTCAAGAAGTTTGATTAAAACAAACAGGATGGGAAAAGGCTTTGAAAAAATTGTAAGTACAGGCCAAGGTTGGAAAGGTGAGGTAAGGAGAGATTTTCATATGACTTGAATATAAGAGGAAGGTGTTTGAATTTGATTTTCAAGGAAGTCCTTCTCCTCCTCCTCTTCCATTTAGTTTTCCTCCCCATCCTCCTCCCGCCTCTCTTATTTTTTCTTTCTCATTTGTTCTGTCATTCCTTTATTCTTTCATCCATTCAGAAAATATTTATGGACCTCATACCATGTATATCACCTTCTAGGGCAGATAAATGTAAATGAATGATTTACACCTAAAAAGAGCTTATGGTGAAGTTAGGGTGTATGTGTACTTGTGTTTGTGAGAGTGTACATACTTGCGTATGTGTGTTTATATGGAAGGTATGCAGGGAAGGGAAGTGGGAAGAGGCAGGAAGAGGATCTTTATGATTCAGGCATTTCATTTCAAAGTTTATCATTTCCTTTGCTGTCATTTATCTGTGGCATATCTAGAAAAAATGTTTATGTGCTTTGTTAGTTGTGACTTAACCAGACTGAATTTTTACTATCACTTAAAGGCATCTTGTCATTTCTGGCTGACCAGAGCTGTTTCTATTACTTGAGGTATTTTTGTACATGTTCTAAGTATAGCTTTCCTTGCTTTGTACTTCTTGCAAGTCTAATTCTGGTCCTAATAGATAGGTTTCTGTTGAATTAAATGGTAGATTTGAGTTTAGTAAAACAAACTACTTAAGGTACTTTCACCCTGATTTTTAAAGCTGAGGATCTAAAAGTAGAATTTATGATCTTTCTCATTTGGAAGCATAAAAATGCTCCTAAAATCCAACCAGTCTCCAAAAATGAAGTTAGAACTTAAGGCTGTTTGAAGAGGAATTTTCTGGTAACATTGAGTGGGCTGAAAATGAGAGAACTATTCAAGTAGTGCGCTTCGTGGTTGTTGAGGTTTACTTAATCATGGTGTTTCACGGTCAAAGATAACAAAGGTTTGGTACTACGCTGCACAATATCAATTCTTCATACTTTCTGATCTACTCACTAAGGTTGAATTTTATCATTTGCCTTCTCAAAGATTCATTCCCCTCCATTAACAGAAACCCACTAAGAGGAGTACACTTTGTGGCTTCAACGACCTACCAAACCAAACATTTTCAGGTCAACTCAGGAGAAGAAAAACAATCTCTTTCAAGATGGCTATTACTGTATAAGCAGAAAAATATCACTAAGCAGGGTATCTTTTTACAGATGACTTTAAGTCACCAGCATTATCTTATTTTTTAGGTCCCTGCTAATTTTAAACACCAAGTTACATTTACAGGTAATGACTGCCTAACCAATATTATTGCCTTATCCACATATAAATATAAAATATTTGTCATAATATCCTGTAGTTCTGTTTCCCTTATAGTTATAGCATTCTGTGCATTCATATTTTCCCAAAGATGTCAGAAAATCACACAGATGTTATCTGAGAGTGTTCTTATCTGTGTTTTGCAAGTCTGGCATCCATTGAACCAAGATAATACATAGAACATTCACATTTGATAATCTAGAACATGGGAATTCAGTATGTTGTTGTGGAGGCATTTTATTTTCCTCATGAATCATAGTAAATTATCAGGAAGATGTCCTGGTAGAAGAGAGCAAAAGGGCATCAGAGTGATGATGATGGGCAAGATTCTGGGGTTATTCTTGAGGTAAAAGGTAAATAATAGTGGAATGACTACTAATCATTAAAGTTAAACATTCCTGTGATCTGTAACTGACCTGAAGTCAGGGAAAATGGAAATTCAGGTGCTATGTCCAATGATGGTTTAGAGAAGATAACCAACAGTAATTTATAAACATATAAATATTGTCCCAGAATTTAGAAATTCATTTAAACATGAAGCAATGCTTAATGGTTTAAATATATGCTGAATTCTGCTAACATCCCAATAAGAATTTCTTTAAAGTATAATGTAGGCGTATTATATTGGCAAAGGATTTCCTCTCCCAAGACTGTAAGTTGAATAGTTCAGATTTCAGAGGATAAGTTCCATTCTCTGTTGGACTGCCTTCTTGGGAGATGTGCTTCTTGGTCCACTACCATCATGAAGAACAGAGATCATGCACACAGCTGCAAGATGGATGATATCCTTTTTCAATCCACTGATGACACTTCTCATCAATTAGTAAAGGAAGAGAGGATAAAAAAACAGTTGTGGCTTGTATTGAGAGGAAGGAACATCAGCTGTTTGGACAGTTATGTATTATTAAACAGGGCATACTTTCTTAAAATATGAATGTAATACACATTTATCAAGGTGTCCCAGTCTGAAGGGAAAATAGGGTCACAGTAACCCTAAAGAAATGGTAGAATCTGTAGAGCCCCAGTTCTTTTCCAGAACCCTCTCTGCTGGTTAAAAAGTCCCAGGGATGTCTCTCATGAAAGCCTGGAGGACTACACTGCCTTTTCCCATTACATTTAGAGTTCACCTTCTCAGCCTATACAGACATCATCAGATAATGGGACTTCCTGCACGACATTCTTTCCCACTCCCAATGTTGGCTGCCATGGTTAGCTTTCAAAATTGGCTTCATAGCAAACTGGTCACTTCAACGACATCCTTTTTGGATGGTGCCTTAGTTTTCCAGAGCTGCTATGACAAATACCACACAATGGCTTGACTTAAACAACAGGAATTTATTAGCTCACAGTTTAGGAGGCTACAAGTCCAAAATCAAGGAGTCAACAAAGCAGTGCTTTCTCCCAAAATTGGTAGCATTCTGGTGATGGCCGTCCTCCGTCATTTGGTGACCTTTCTCTCCTCTGTGGCTTCTTCCTGTGGCTTTCTTTGCCTTCTGTGCCTTCTGGTTTCTCTTTATAAGTCCTCCAGTAGATGGTTTAAGGTCAACCCTCATTCAGCTGGCCATATCTGTATAGGATTGTAGAAGATCCTATTCACAAATGAGTCCACAGCTTAAGTGGTATTACATCTTCAAGGGGTCCCATTTACAAAGGGGTTCACACACAGGCAGGTTTTTTTTTGGGTATATGTCTTTTTTTGGGTATATGATTCAATCTACCACAGATGGTCATAGCCACCCTTTAGTTATGATACATTGGTAGATGCACTGAGTGCAAGTAAGTACTTTCTAAGCTTGCATCATATTTTATTACTAGGTCCAAAGCAGGGTAGATTTATACATAAATTTCTTCCAGTTTTCTTTAAGTCACTTTTCATTTGATTTGTTCTGTGCCTAGGAACCTGTTCCTCAACCTCTAGTCTTAGGCTAGCAGAGAATTTAAGACTCAAACTGTAGTTCATTCATAATTGTCTCTCCTTTCCAGCTTTCAATATGTGTTCTTAAAACAAGTTTATGAAAGTCAATTCTCTTTATTTTCAGTGTCTTTCTGAAGAATGATATTGCAGCTATTTGGTATACTGACAAGTTAGGGGTATTCCTTTTTCCTAACTTTTTGATGCCAGTTTTTAGTCATCATAGTCAACACATACTGTTTGTTCATTGATTTTTCCATGAGAAATCACAGTATCTATGCAAATACAACTTAGATTAATCTATTATATTATCCTTAAAGACATTGCTGAGATGCCAGAAGCTGCAATAGCACAGTTTAGACTGGTTACAACAGAGATTTTTTGTACCATTTTTCTAGAGTAAAGATTGCCAGGTAGGATTTATTTCATTAGCCTGGATCATTGTATGGAGAAAGACTCTGACAAAGCATCTGTGCTCAGAATGAGTGCTGTGATTGATTATTTAGGTCTTCCATGGGTGTCAGTGGTAGTGCAACAACTACATACTTGATATCCCAAGCAAGAACAATGGTTTCTAATACTGGTTCACTTCCCACTCCTTGTATCCTCCTTCCCAACACTGGGTAATAATGGCCTAACTTGGTGATTAAATTGTTAAAGAGCAAGTTGCACTATAATGATACACATTGCAAGAAAAGAAGGAATTTTACATGAAATTAAGCATAATATTGAAGGGCATGAATTTCTAGTCTTCTAACAACTGTGTTCAAATCAGCATGGCTTCATTCCTACCAAAGAATAAGGAATCATGAGAGAATTGATGTAAGTTTATCTTTTATGTTTCCCACTTTTTGTGATGTAGAATAATTTTTCTCTCCTCATATCCTGAGGACCTCATAACCTTTTTTTTTTTTTACCTTCTGGCTGCTAAAACATATCTTATACCATAACTTAAGAGTTTTATCATCTAGGTGAACATTAATTAATGTAAACAAAAACTATTAGGTTCTAACTGTAATAGATAACTATTTCAAGTGCTATGTATTTATAACAAATTTATTGAAAACTTCATATGTTTGAGATTCCATTCTAAACTGTGCAGCTCCAGTGGTAAATAAGACAGTATTTTCTCCCATAGGACTAAGGTTTTTAGCATGGAAAGACAGACAACAAACAAACATAGAAGATACCAGATAATGGTTGTCTTAGTTTGCCAGGGCTGCTATGACAAATACTACATAACTGGTTGGCTTAAACAATAAGAATTTATTGGCCCACAGTTTTGGAAGTTAGAGGGCCGATGTCAGGGTGTTGGCAAGGCCGTGCTTTCTCCAAAGTCTGTCTGGCTTCCACTTCCATGTCTAATTTTCTTTGCTTAAAAGCCTTCAGCCATATTGGATTTAATTCCACCCTGATTCAGTTCTGCCTCATCTAAATAGGATCTTTGAAGATCCCATTCATGAGTTCACACTTACTAATAATAACATCCTCCAAGGCCCTATTCATAAGTGGATTCACACCTACAGAACTGGGGATTAGGACTTGAATATGTCTGTGTAGGGGACAAGTTTCAATCCCTAACAATGGTAGAAAGAAATTAGTGTGATAAGACAGTAAATGACCAGGTGATCATTCTAAATGGGGTGATTTGGCAATGCCTTTCTGAGGAATGATATTGCAGCCACCTGAATGAAAATAAGGATCCAGACATGGAAAATTTCTTGGAAAACATAACTTAAATCTAAGACTGGGATTTCAGACAAATTAAACTAGTTAGGAAGGCATTTGGGGATGATAAAAGCAACCTTAATGGTTCTGAAATCACATAGCTAATGCTCCTATATGTACAATCAGCCAACAGTAGTAAATGCCTCCAAAGTTTAATAACTCTCTAAAATTTAACAATGTATTAATTTGTTAATTAAAAGAAATACCATTCTGGCAATAAGAGATTAATAAACAAAAATGTATAAAAGAATACCTAATTTATAGTATTAAATTTAAATGAAAACTGAACTATTGGACCAAACTAGTCTGTAGGTTTGAAGGAGTTTCAATATACTTAAAATGATTTATTGTGGGAGATTTCTATATTAAATAAAGTATATGCATGGTGATATCTCAAGGGTCACCACAAAAAAAAATAGAAATAGAGAATAAAATGCCCAAACAGTAGAGGGACGATATGGAATAAGTAAAGAAAATTCAATCAGTCTGAAAAGTCAAGAGAAGAAAAAGAAACATAGAAAAAAAATGAGTGTACAAAGGAAGAAGGTAACAATTCAAACATATAAATCACAACAAATTCAGAATTCATCAGACATGCTTAAAAATCAAAATGCAGGAATAATTTGACAAGAGAAACATCTAAAACATAAGAATGTGGGAAGGTTGAAATTAAGGAAGAAAAGCTGGTAAAACTATATTAATATTTCATAAACTATATCTAAAAACAAAAGTATTAGTTGAGATAGGAAAAGTCATAATACTGAAAATTTCAATCCAGTAGGACATTACAATTCTAAACATATATGCATCTAATAAAATGATCTAAAAATTTGTGCAAGAAATTGGTAGAGGGATAAATTAATAAATATACCACCATTATTAATAGTTTTAATACTCCTTGTGCCTTTCAAAAGTCAGACAAAGGTTACTAAATTGTAAAAAAGTTGAAGAATATGATTAATAAGCATAAATTAATAACTATATATGGAGTTGTTCACCCATTATTAGAAAATATACATTCTTTTCAAGCAAATAAAGAACATTTGTGAAAAACTAACCATGTATGTACTATTAACTTGTGAAACAAGTCTCAGCAAACTTCAGAACACTAGTATACAAACCACATCATCTTGGTATCACACAATCAACCTTAGTGCAATTAGGTTAGAAGTAAATTGTAGCAGGACAAATTGAAATAAAAATTTGGAAATTAAAAGTCATACCTCTAAATAAATCGAGTCAAAAAATAAATAATATAATACAAAATATGGAGGACTAAATAATTATTCAATTTTAATATAACACAACATGTAGTATGCAGGGAAAGTAACATTTTAAGAATATAATTCAGGTCTTCAATTTTAGCTCTTTCTTTTTTAATATAAGTATTGAGGGCTATAAATTTCCCTCTCAACACTGTCTTTGCTGTATCCCATAAGTCTTGGTATGTTGTGTTCTCATTTTCATTTGTCTTGAGGTACTTACTGATTTCTATTGCAATTTCTTGTTTGACCCACTGATTATTTAAGAGTGTACTGTTTAATCTCCATATATTTATGAATTTTCCCTTTTTCTGCCTATTATTAATTTCCAACTTTATTCCATTCTTATTGAGATCTGATTTATGTCCCATCCTGGAGAAAGATCCACGAGCAGTTAAGAAGAATGTATATTCTGCTGTTTTGGGATGTAATGCTCTATAAATGTCTTTAGGTCTAGTTCATGTATCATATTATTTAAGCTCTCAGTTTCCTTACTTATTCTTTGTCTGGCTATTCTATCTAATGCTGAGAGTGGAGTGTTGAAGTCTCCAACTATTATTGTAGAGATATTTATTTCTTCCTTCAGTTTTGCCAATGTGTGTCTCATGTATTTTTGGACACCTTTGTTAGGTGCATAAATATTTATTATTCTTATTTCTTCTTCATAAATTGCCCCTTTTATAATATATAGTAACCTTCTGTATCTAACAGTTTTGCATTTAAAATCTATTTTATCCAGTATTAGTTTGCTACAACAACTCTTTTTTACTGCTATTAGTGTGGAATATTTTTTTCCAACCTTTCACTTTCAACCTGATTGTGACCCTGCTTCTAAACTGAGTCCCTTGTAGACAACAAATAGATGGCTTATGTTTTTTTATTCATTCTATCAGTCTGTGTGTTTTAATTGGGGAGTTCAATCCATTAACATTCAGTGTTACTACAATAAAGGTGTTATTTCATCCATTGTATCTCTTGGCTTTCTGTTGTCATATCTTACTATTTTCTGTCTTTTAACCCAAAATCAAAGACCTAACTGCACACCTGGAGGAATTAGAAAAAGAACAGCAAACCAATCCCAAAGCAAGCAGAAAAAAATAAATAATACAGATTAGAGCAGAAATAAATAAAATGGAGAATTAAAAATACAATAGAGAAAATCAACAGAACTAAAAGTTGGTTCTTTGTGAAGATCAACTAAATCAATAAACCCTTAGCTAGATTAACAAAGAAAAAAAGAGAAGATGCAAATAAATAAAATCATAAATGAAAAGAATAACATTACCACTGACCCAGCAAAAATAAGAGATCATAAGAGAATACTGTGAACAACTGTATGCCAACAAACCAGACAATGTTGATGAAATGGACAAATTTCTGGAAACACATGAACAAACCACACTAAACCTAGAAGAAATAGAAGACTTCAACAAACCAATCACAAATAAAGATATTGAAACAGTCATCAAAAACGTCCCCAAAATAGTGGTGGGAATATGGAGCAGCATGGGAAAAATACAATTAATGTAACCTATGGTCTATAGTTAACAGCAATACCATAGTATTCTTGCATCAATGCCAAAGATGTACTGTGTTAATTATAGGGGGCATGGAAAAATATGCCAAATGTATGTTATGGACCATAGTTAGTGGTAATAGTCTGATGATATTATCTCATAATCTGTAACATATATTCCACAGTGGTGTGGTGTGTTGGTGAAGTGGTGTTGTAAGGGAATTCTACACATGTGCATGATTGTTCTGCTAGTTCACAACTTCTACAATAAAAATAGATATTTAAAAACCTTTCCCAAAATTAAATGTCCAGGACTAGAAGGCTTCACAAGTGAATTCTACCAATCATTTAAAGTAGATTTAATACCAATCTTGTGCAAACTCTTCCAACAAATTGAACTTGAAGGAACACCACCAAACTCATTCTATGAAGCTAATATCACCCTAATACCAAAGCCAAATAAAGATATTATGAAAAAAAGAAAATTACAGACCAATTTCTTTAATGAATATAGGTGCAAAAATCCTCAACAAAATACTTGCTAACTGAATCCAAAAACACATTTTAAAAAGTATACATCACAATCAAGTGAATTTATACCAGCTATGCAAGGGTGGTTCAACATAAGAAAATCCATTAGTATAATAAAGCAATTAATAAATTGAAGAAGAAAAGCATATGATCCTTTTGATTGATGCGAAAACACATTTGACAAAATGCAACACCCTTTCTTGATAAAAACACTCTGAAAGATAGGAATAGAAGGAAATTTTCTCATTGTGGTAAAATGCATATATGAAAAACCTACAGCTAACATTGTACTCAATGTTGAAAAACTGAAAGCTTTCCTGCTGAGATCAATAACAAGACAAGGATGCCCATTCTCACCATTGTTGTTCAATATAGTGCTAAAAGTTCTAGCTATAGCAATTAGGCAAGATAAAGAAATTAAAAGCACCCACATAGGAAAGGAAAAAGTAGAACTCTTGTTATTCCCTGATGATATGATCCTATACATAGAAATCCCAAAAAATTTACTACAAAACAATTAAAACTTACAGATGATTTCAACAAAGTGGCAGTATACAAGATTAATACACAAAAACCAGTAGCATTTCTATACACTACTGATAAGCAATCTGAGGAGGTAGTCATAAAAAATTCCATTTACAATAGTGACTAAAAAATCAAATATTTAGGAATAAATTTAATCAAGGACATAAAGGACCTGTATTCAGAAAACTATAAAACATTGCTAAAAGAAACCAATGATGATCTAAATAAATGGAAAGATATATCATGTTCATGGGTTAAAAGACTAAATATCATTAAGATGTCAATTCTACCCAAAATGATCTACAGATTTAATGCAATCCCAATAAAAATTCCAATATTCTTCTTTGTAGAGTTGGAAAAGCCAATTCTCAAATTTATGTGGAAGAGTAAGGGCCCCCCAATAGCCAAAGAAAAAGAAATTGGAGGACTGTCACTTCCAGACTTTAAAGCATATTTAAAGCATATTATCTACCATGGTAAAAACAAACAAACAAACAACAAAAAAAACACAACAGCATGGTACTGGCATAAGGATAGACAGGTTGACCAGTGGAAGCAAATCAAGAGTTCGGTAATAGATGCTCACATCTATGGTCAAGTGATTTTTCACTAGGCTGTCAAACCCACGAAGCAGGGTCAGAATAGCCTATTCAACAACACTGTAACTAAAAGAAAGAAAGAAGACCCGTATCTCACACCTTATACAATGCAAAAGGGGGGAGGGGATGTGGCTCAAGCAGTTGAGCATCCACCTCCCACATGGGAGGTCCTGGGTTTGGCTCCCAGTGCCTCCTAAAGAAAACAAACAATAATCAGACAATGAGCAGACATTGAGTAAAATCAGTGAGCAGGCAATGAGAAAAAATGAGCAGATGAGGAAAATAAAACAACAAGCAAACAACAAGCAGACAATAAACAAAAACAAACTAGCAGGGAGCAGATGTGACTCAACCAGTTGAGCACCCATCTCCCACCTGGGAGGTCCTGAGTTCAGTTCCCGGTGCCCCCTAAAGAAAAATAAAAACAGACAATGAGCAACAACAACAAAAGAACAAGCAGACAACAAGCAAAAACAATGAGCAAAAACAGTGAGCAAACAGTCAAGGGAGCCATCTGGTGGTGGTGGGGGGGGGAAGTTAACTCAAAATGGATCAAGGACCTAAATGTAAAAACTAGAACCATAAAACTCCTAGAAGAAAATGTAGGGAAACAACCAAGATCTTGTGGTTGGTATTGGTTTGTCGGACCTTACACTGAAAGCACAAGCAACAAAAGAAAAACATAGATAAATGTAACTGCTTCAAAATTAAATACTTTGTCCTTTAAAAGTCTTTGACAAGAAAGTAAAAAGGCAGCTTATTCAATGGGAAAAATTCTTCAGAAATTATATATCTGATAAGGGATTGATCTCCATGTTATATAAAGAGACCATAAATTAAAATGATAAGCAACCCAAGTAAATAATAGGCAAAAGAATAGAATAGACATTTTTCTGAAGTGGAAATACAAAGGGCTGAAAGACACACAAAAAGATGTTCAACATCACTAGCTGTTAGGGAAAAACAAATCAAAACTATAATGAGTTAGAACTCACACAATGAAGAATGGACATTTTTTTTTTAAGTCAGAAAACTACAATTACTGGAGAAGTTGTGGAGAAAAAGGACCACTTCTTCACTGTTGGTGGGAGTGTAAAATGGTGCAGCCTCTGTGGAAGACAATCTGGAGGATCCTCAGGGAAGTAAATATAGAACTAGAACTGCCATATGATCCAGCAATTCTGCTACTAGGAATATATTCAGAAGAACTAAAGCAAGAATGTGAACAGATATTTGCACACCAGTGTTCATAACAGCATTATTTACATTTGCTAAAAGATGGAAACAACCTAAATGCCTATTTACTGATGAACAGATAATTGAGATACAGTGTATTGATATGATAGAATATGATCCAGCTGTAATAAGAAATCAATTGGGGAAGCACATGACAACATGGAGGAACCTTGAGCATATTATATTAAGTGAAATAAGCCAGACACAAAAGGATGAATATTGTATGGTTTCACTGATATGAACTAAATATAATGAGTAGACTTATGGAGTTAGATATGAAGTGTTGGTTGGTGGTAATGGAACGTGGGATGAGTAGAGGAGATGATGCTGGATGGATGTAGAATGTTGGATAATGTCAAATGTAAATATATGGTAATGGTTGGACTTTATGGTAACATATTCTAATGAATGTAACAAACACTGTTGATATATGGATGTGATTGTGGCTGAAACTAGTAGTCTAGAAAGATTGATGTTATTTGGAAGACAGAGGATAATATTGTGAATGTGTAACAATAGTTTTGGCAGTAGATGATTGTGTTTAATAATATAAATACAGGAATGTTTTTCTACTACAAGGTGTTAAGAATGTGGTGGGGGATTGTGGGAACATGGTTGTCAGGTTAGGCAGATAAGGCTCAGTTCTCACTAAAACAACAGAGAAAGAGCCAAAGGCTGCCTTGGGGACCTGCTTTGGGGTAGGTACAGCAGAGCAGGACATTGTTTCACAGTGCCCAGGAGAGTGAGGGACAGGTAGACGAAGAAGCCAAAACAGCAAGTGGTAAGTTGTTGAACTTCCCAGCCAGTGGGAAGGGATCCCCTCCCCCACCCCCAAAATATTGAGCCAGGGTAAAGCTCCTGGTGAATTGCATCTAACAAAGAAGAGAGCGGACATCTTCCTCCCTGCTAGCTGCTTTGTATATATATAGAATGGGAGGGTGCTCTGAGTCATCTAGGAGGATACTGGAGGGATAGAGAAGCCAAGGGAAAACTGTGAGTTGCTCATCCCTGCGGCTGGAAACAGCACATATGTCCCATCCTCTGGGCAAATGGCCTAGGCAGAGCCGCTGACTCCCTGCTCTGAGGGGTGTGAGGGTGGATTCCCTGGGACGAAGAGGGGTCTGGGAGGGTGGAGAGAGGTTTCATCATGGTAAGTTTGGCCAGCTGAGTCCCCTTTGAATATCAGAAGGGAACCTGACTCCACAGGGAGAGGGCAGGGGGATCTCCTCAGGCAGGCTGCCATGCCCAGGTAAAGAGAGGAATTTGATTAGAAAGGAGGCAGGCTAACTGCAAGGATTCTAACCTGCCTGAGGGAAAGGGGGCAGATAGCCTTCTGAAAGACTAACTAACCTAAGGAGACAGGTTAGTTCAGTGGAAGAATTCCTGCCTTACATATATGAACCAGAGAACTGGTTTGGTTCCCAGCTCTCTTAGAGAAGTGACCCACTGGGTTATCAGGCATCCAGTTGAAACTTTATGACAGGGAGCATGTAGACTTTCTCATATATTAGCTTTTCTTGGATCCCCCTTTTTTTTTTTTTAAAGGGTGGGTTCCTTTTTAAAATTTTCCTTAATTTACTCACTAAAACCTGGTTCAAAACCTGCAGAGTGATTGATTGATGAACACCAGCAGCCTGAGAAGACCCTTAGGGGTCTAAGAGGGAAGGCTGTTTTTCCATGTTTATTTTTTATTTTTGTTCTTTTTCTTTTCTCCTTTTTAAAAAATGAGTTGCTGCTGTATTGTTTCTTGTTTGTTGTATTTCCACTTCCTTTGTTTCCCTGTTTGTTTGTTTGTTTGTTGTTACCGATTTTTTCTACCTATGCTATTTCTTTTCTCTCCTTCATCTTTCTATCTTCTGTTTTCTGTTGTTCTTTCGTTCCACCTCTTTTTGTTTGGTCTTCAAATTTTCTTATGTTTACTTCTCTCTCTCTATTATTTTGTCTGTTTTCTTTTTTTTCTTTTACTTTTTTTTCTTTCTCTCTTTTCTTTATTCTTTTCCTCTCTTCTCATCATTCTGGCCTATTAATTTATTCTATCTATTTTTCTCTATTCTGTTTCTCATTTCACTGTTTCTATCCCACTTTTTAAATCTTATTCCTCTGTACTTCTTACTCATGTTAATTATTCATTTTCCTAGATCTTCTATGGTTCCTCTCCTACCTTTTACTATTATTATTACTATTTTTCTACTTCTCTTCCTCTCTCTTTCCTTTTCTCTGGTCCTAATATTTTTTTCAAGGGAACATAGAAAACAACAGGGAAATAGAATAAGAGGAACGAAGTGTCAGAATGAAACCTTAACACACACACAAACAATAAAATAAAACACCAGAGTAGAGAGAGAAGCTCATCAACTGAATAAAGCCATGAAGATAAACAGATGCCTAGACACCTACAAAAAATTACAAGCCATACTACGAAACAGGGAGACATGGCCCAGTCCAATGAACAAACTAAAACCCAGGAGGAGATGCAGAACATGGAACAGCTAATCAGAGATGTTCAAATAAATATCAAGAATCAACTTAATGAAGTGAAGGGACAGATTAAGGATATTAAGAAGACACTGGGAGAACATACTGAAGAAATTGTAAACATACATAAAAAGATAACAGATATGATGGTGATGAATGGCACAATCCAAGAAATCAAAAACATACTGGAAGCATCTAACAGTAGATTTGAACAGGAAGAGGAAAGAATTAGCAATGTGGAAGACAGTACATCTGAAAACAAACAGATAGTAGAATAGATAAATAAAAAGATAGGAAAAATCCAGCAGGGACTTAGGGACCTGAATGACGGCAAGAAATGCACAGACATATGCATTATAGGCATCGCAGAGGGAGAAGAGAAGGGAAAGGGGACAGAAACTGTGTTGGAGAAAAAAATGGTGGAAAACTTCCCAACCCTATTGAGGGAGATAGATGTACATGTCCAGGAAGCACAGCGCACCTCAAACAGTAAAAATTCTAACAGGCCAACTCCAAGACATTTACTGGTCAAACTGACCATTGCTCAAGAAAAAGAGAGAATACTGAAGGCAGCAAGAGAAAAAAGATCCATCACATACAAGGGAAGCTTGATATGATTAA
Source organism: Chaetophractus vellerosus (assembly GCA_004027955.1). Lineage (NCBI taxonomy): Eukaryota > Metazoa > Chordata > Mammalia > Cingulata > Chlamyphoridae > Chaetophractus > Chaetophractus vellerosus. The sequence continues at coordinate 22,702 of PVKH010004005.1, forward strand.
GTGCTGATTTCTCATCTGAAACTGTGGAGGCAAGAAGGTAGTGGTATGACATAGTTAAAGTGCTGGGAAAAAAAAAAGCTTCCAGCCAAGAATTCTCTATCCAGCAAAGCTGCCATTCAAAAATGTGGGAGAGTTCAAAATACTCACAGATAAACAAAAATTAAGAGAGTATGTCAGTAAGAAACTGCCTTTCAAGAAATACTAAAGGAAGTTCTGCAGGTCAGAAGGAAAAACTGGAGAGAGAGAATTGGAGGAGAGTTTAAGAACAACTAAAACAATAAAAAGAGAAATAAAAACAACATATGTCATACATATACCTAAAGAAAATATGGCTAATGTAAGTAATTCCTGGACAGTAATAACATTGAATGTTAATGGATTAAACTCACCAGTCAAGAGACGAGATTTGCAAAATGGATAAGGAAATAGGATCCATCTATATACTGTCTACCAGAAACCCACCTTAGACCCAGGGGTGCAAGGAGGCTGAAAGTGAATGGTTGGAAACAATTCTACAAGCAAACAATAACCACAATTGGGTGGGAGTAGCTATACTAATATCAGACAAAATAGACTTTAAATGCAAAACTATTGTACGAGACAAAGAAAGACACTATATATTATAAAAAGGATACTCTATTGTATTAGTCAGCCACAGGGGTGCCTTTGGAAATATACCAAAGATTGGTCAGTCTTTATGAAGGGTATTTATTTGGGGTAGAAGCTTACAGTTACCAGGCCACAAAGCATAAATTTCTTCTCATACCAAAGTCCACGTGTTGGAGCAAGACAGCTGCTGACGTCTCCAGTGTTCAGGCTTCCGGGTTCCTTTCCTGCCGGGGCTGCGTTTCTCTCCGGGCTTAGCTTCTGCTTCCTCCACAAGTTCAGCTGTAGACCATGAGGCTCTCTATGGTTTGTGTCTCTCCACAAGGCCAGCTGTAGACTATCAGGCTAACGGCTCACTCCAACATCAGAACTGCTTCTCAAATCTGCTTCTCCAATCTGATGCCTTGCCTTTATACTTGAGACCACACCCAATGAGGGGTGGGGCTCAATGTCCCACTGACGAGGCAGTTAACGCCTCAATCACACCCAGATTGGGAGATCAGTCAACAAGCATGATTCAATTTATATTTTTGGAATTCATAATTACATAAACTGTCAAACCATTACATTTATCAACAAGAAAGAACAGTCATAAACATTTATGCACCTAACCAGGGAACCTCAAAATACATGAGGCAAACATTGGAAAAACTAAGTGGAGAAATAGATGGCTCTACAATTATAGTGGGAGACTTTTTTTTTTTTAAGATTTA
>PVKH010004006.1:0-24017 GCA_004027955.1 Chaetophractus vellerosus
AAGAGATATTGAAGAAATTCGGAACATAGGTTCAATGAAAATTACAAAAAAATATAGGACTATATGGATTGTCACTAATAGCAATATTATGGGGATAATCATATGATTTATATAATATATCAAAATGTAAAAGAGTATATTCACTTGGAAATAAGGATTCCTCAGAATCTAGTTTGAGGAAGGAAAAATATTTTAATGGTTAAAAGAATGGCTTCTGAAGTCAGCTAAATCCCAGATACACCACTTTCCAGCTATGGAAACTTAGGCAAGTTTCTTACCTTATCTGGCTACCCATTTAGGCTTCCTTGGAGATAATACAAGTTTCCACCTTATAGGGTTGATGAGAGAATTAAATGAGTTAATATATGTGAAGTACTTGGAACATACCTGGAGCACAGTGTGCATTATGTTTATATTAATGATTGTAATTTTTAGTAGAGTTAATTGTAAATAACTCTGCACATTTGACCAGGCCTCTAAATCTTGCTTTCCTTATCTGTGATTTGAGTCAGTTAAGCTAGATTGTAAGTATAGTTCTTTCTAGTTCCAAATCTAAACATGAAAAGCTACTTTTCACCATTACAAATGATGTAATGAATCTTCTGGTCCATTAAATTCACCAATATTTACTAGTCCTGACAAAATGACACTTGATTTGTTTTTTTGACATCTTATGCACCCATTATAGGTACATATTTTTGCACTCAAATTTAAATGAGGAGAGTAAGTAGGCACAACTAAATCAGCATTATGTGTTTATTCTTTAAGTCTTTGCTCATAAAAAGTTTTTAAAATGAAATTTAATCCACAAATTAATTCAAGTCCAATTACCTTATTTTTTGTCAGTACTAGATATCAGCATGTTTTATCCCCAGATGAGTGGAGAAAAATGTAGATTAGGGTTTTATAATAAATATTTAAAGACCCCTAAAGTGACATGTAATCTTGCATTAATGCAATTACTGAGAACACCTGGGAATCACTTAATTGACTGCAGATGGTGTAGGACATATACAAGTAGAAATTTACAGATTGCTTTCACGTACCAAATTTGTGTATTTTGCCATTGACTTTTTTTTTTTTTACTTAGATACTGGTGTAAAGTTCTGGGACAACTTAATAAGAATGAATATTTTATGCAAAACTCTTGCAAATCTTGGAGTTCAGATCAACAAAATACTTTGGGTTAATACTACATGTATTTTAAATGATTAAATGCATTAATGATTCTAATAGTTCATTGTTAATATTAATCAGTTTGGAAAAATTGCAAATTGAAATAGATGCCTATGCAATAAGGAGAAGGATGGCATTCTTAGAAATTAGGACCCTCTAATTGTATAATTCTGGTATAGTGAAAATTATAAAGTCTTTGATGAAAAGACTACAAGGAACACGTTTTTAAAATTACATTACAGGAGTATTTCTATATTATTGTTGTAGTATTCTAAATCATAATATTATTTTCTAGGGTGTGTTACTGTTTGTTGTTACCTTAAAAACAGAAAATAAGGATTATCACAACTTTTTAATTAAATTCTTAAGTATTTGTAGTGATAGCAGGGAAGAATCAAGGAACACCAAGTATTTTTCTTCCTGTTGGACCTAGACCAAAACTGAAATAGCTGGTTTAGCTAGTCATTTCACCTTTGCTGGCTTCCCATCCTCCTTACCTTACCAGGTACCCCATACCTTGGCCTTGGTATCTTGCATTGCAGTTTGAGGAGTCCAGCTCTTCTTGCCAATCCTCTGTCTTGTGATCCTAAAAACCATCCCTGCAAAGTGTTAGTATCACTTCTCAAGATCATGGGTAGATAATCTGCCAAAATAGTCAATACCCATATGTCAGTGGATGCTAATGCTTTGATTGGTGGGAAAAATTTTTCGACTTTCACCCCTTCTGGCCAAAATGTATGCATTTTGAAATTTATTATTTGGTAATAATGCCTTAAGTTGTTGAAGATATAAATCTAGCCCTGAGTATTTCAGAAATGAAGATGATAAGATAACGTAGAAATGGCAGCTCTATGAAAACAAGTAAAAGTGGCACACTCCTCACTCCTCCATTTTGGCACTACCTAGACTGTCCTGCTCCTTATATATATATATATACTATTTAAACAAATCAACTTTATTGGTACATATTAATAAGCATACAGTTCATCCAAAGTGTACAATCAGTGGTCTTTGCTATAATCACATTGTTGTGCATTCATCATTTCAATCATTATTAGAGCATTTTCATTATCTAAGTAATAATAAAAAACAAAAAACAGACAAAGAAACAAACAAGAAAATTCCTCACCTCTCAACCTCTCTCTGTTTCCCCCACTGTACATAGCTGCTGTTTCTGGCTAGTCTTTCCAAAGTGTATAATCAATTGTTTTTAGTACCATCACAATGTTGTACATTCATCATCTCAAAAATTTTAGAATGATTTCATTACTCCAAAAAGAAAGATTCCACACCCCTTAGCATTCCTTCCTCAGACTAATATAACCACTACTTTCCTTTCATCTTTATAAATTGATTTATATTTACATTTTATATAAATGGAATCGCACCATATGTAGTACTCTGTGTCTGGTCTCCTTCATTTAGAATAATATTTTGTTGTTTGATATTAATATTATGTACTATTAACTTATATTTGTTCAACCTCAAAGGAAAATGGTCTTACATATGCAATTCTACTCATATTCATATTTTACATAATATGTATATATTTCACACAATATATTTAGTTCATAATAGTGCAATCATACAGCATTTGTCCCTTTCTGTCTGGCTTACTTCACTCAACATAATGTCCTCCAGGTTTATCCCTGCTGTCATATGTTTCACAACTTCATTTCTTCTTACCACTCCATAATATTCCATATTGTGAATACTCCACAGTTTGTTTATCCATTCATCCATTGATGGACACCTGGGTTGTTTCCAACTTTTGACTATCATGAATGACGCTGCTGTGAACATCCATGTGCAGATATCTATTCGTGTCAGTTCTTCTGGGTGTATACCTAACAATGGTATTGCCGGGCCCCATGGCAAGTCTATATTCAACTTCCTTAGATACTGCCAAACAGTCCTCCACAGTGGATGTACCATTCTACATCCCACCTAACAGTGAATAAGTGTTCCTATCTCTCCATATCCTCTCCAACATTTACAGTTTTCTGACTTTGTAATAGGGGCCAGTCTAATAGGTGTGAAACGATATCTCATTGTGGTTTTGATTTGCATTTCCCTAATCGCTAGTAATGTTGAACATTTTTTTCATGTGTTTATTTGTCATTTGTATTTCTTCTATGGATGGTTGTCCTGTCAAATCTTTTGCCCATTTTTCAGTCAGGTAGTTTGTCTTATTATTGTTGAATTGTATAATCTCCTTATGGATCATGAATATTAAATCACAATTATGTGATTGCCAAATATTTTCTCCCATTGAGTCGGCTGCCTTTTCACACTTTTGACTAAGTCCTTTGAGGTGCAAAAGTGTTGAATTTTGAGGAGGTCTCATTTATCTATTTTTTCATTTGTTGCTCATGTTTTGGGCATAAGGTTTAAGAAACTACTGCCTGCCACAAGATCTTGAAGATGTTTTCCTACATTTTCTTCTAGGAGTTTTACTGTTGTTATTTTTATGTTTAAATCCTTGATCCATTTTGAGTAAATTTTTGTATAAGATGTGAGATAGGGGTCTTCTTTCTTTCTTTTTGATATGGCTATCCACTTCTCCCAGCATCATATTTGTTGGATAGACTATTCTGGCCCAGCTGGGTGGGCTTAACAGCCTTGTCAAAAATCACTTGCCTATAGATATGAGGATCAATTTCTGAGTTCTTGATACAATTCCATTGGTCAATCTGTCTGTCTTTATGCCAGTACCATGCTGTTTTTAACATTGTAGCTAAGTAACATGCTTTTAAAGTCAGGAAGTGAGAGTCCTCCAACTTCATTCTTTTTTAAGACATTTTTGGCTCTTTGGGGCCCCTTACCCTTCCAAATAAATTTGACTATTAGCTTTTCGATTTTTGCAAAAAAGGCAGTTGGGATTTCTATTGGAATTGTGTAGAATCTGTTAATCAGTTTTGGTAGAAGTGACATATTAATGATATTTAGTCTTCCAATCCATGAACACAGAATGTCCTCACATTTTAAGTCTTTTTCAGTTTCTTTTAGCAATGTTTTGCAGTTTTCTGAATACAGGTCTTTTATGTCCTTGGTTAAGTTTATTCCTAAATATTTTATTGTTTTAGTTGCTTTCGTAAATGGAATTTTTTTTCTGATTTCCTCCTCAGATTGCACATCAGCAGTGTATAGAAATACTATTGATTTTTGCGTGTTAACCTTATATCCTGCCACTTTGCTGAACTTGTCTATTAATTCTAGTAGCTTTGTTGTGGATTTTTCAGGATTTACTAGATATAGGATCATGTTATCAGCGAATAGTAAAAGTTTTACTTCTTCCTTTCCTATTTGGGTGCCTTTTATTTCTTTACCTAGCCTAATTGCTCCTGCTAGAACTTCTAGCACAATATTGAATAATAATGGTTACAGTGGGCATCCTTGTCTTGCTCCTGATCTCAGTGGGAAAGCTTTCAATCTTTCACCATTGAGCACAATGCTAGCTGTAAGTTTTTCATATATGCATTTTATCATATTGAGAGAAAGCTTCCTTCTATTCCTATCTTTTGGAACGTTTTTATAAAAAATATGCTATATTTTTTTCAAATACCTTTTCTGTATCAATTTGAGAAGATCATGTGATTTTTCTTCTTAAATTTATCAATGTGGTTTATTACACTAATTGATTTTCTTTTCTTGAACCACCCTTGCATACCTGGGATAAAAACCACTTGATCATGATGTATAATTGTTTTAATATGCTTTTGGATTCTGTTTCCAGGTATTTTGTTGAGGATTTTTGCATCCAATATTCATTATAGACATTGGTCTGTAATTTTCTTTTTTGCAGTATCTTTATCTGGTTTTGGGATCAGGGTGGTGTTGGCTTCATAGAATGAGTTTGGTAGCATTCTTTCCTGTTCAAATTTTTGGAAGAGCTTGAGTGATTGGTAGAATTCACCTGTGAAGCCACCTGGTCCCAGGTTTTTCATCTTTTGGAGGTTTTTGATGACTATTTCAATCTCTTCACTTGTGATTGGTTTGTTGAGGTCTTCTATTTCTTCTAAAGTCAGCATAGTTGGTTCATGTGTTCCCAGGAATTTGTCCATCTGGTCTACATTTTCTAGTTTTTTGGCAAAGAGTTTTTCATAGTGTCCTCTTATGATCTCTTTTATTTCTACCGGGTCAGTGGTAATGTTTTCCCTCTCATTTCTGATTTTATTTATTTGTGTCTTCTTTCTTTTTTTCTTTGTCAGTTTAGCTAAGGGTTTGCCAATTTTTTTTTTACCTTCTCAAAGAACCAGCTTTTGATTTTGTTGATTCTTTCTATTGTTTTTTGTTGTTGTTGTTCTCAATTTAATTGATTTCTGCTCTGATCTTTACTATTTCTTTCTTTTGGCTTGGTTTGGGATTAGTTTGCTGTTCTGTTTTCTAGTTCCTCCAGGTGTGCAGTTAGATCATCAATTTTAGTTCTTTCTTCTTTTTTAATGTAAGCATTGATGGCTATAAATTTCCCTCTTAGCACTGCCTTTGCAGTCTCCCATAGATTTTGATATATTGTGTTTGCATTTTCATTAGTCTCAAGATATTTGCTGAATTCTCTTGCAATTCTCCTTATTTTTTGATAAAAGGAGATAGTACAGATTTTTTTCCATAAACATAATGCAAGAATGAATTGTTTCTAAGTTTACAATTTTGAGTGAAGCATTTAACAGATAAAGAGCTATTTTATTTAATTCTATGATTTTGTAAGGTTTCTAAAAGTAAACTGTGGATATAGATCAGGTTTTTAGTTTTAATATTAATGAAACATAAAAGTGATAAATAGCTCATTAAAGAATAAAAGTAGAGTAAAGTAAACAAACAGCAAAATAGTGGCTTTGAACTTAATATTTATATACTTAATTACGGGTTATAGATGCATTACTTATCTGAATTTAATGAGCCTATAGCTCCTACATTCAAACAAGCTTTTTAAAAACGAGGCTTCATTTGTGGGACCTCATATTTGCAGGTGCATTATACAAAACACACACAGTTGGCTTATTGAACGTGTACTTTTGTACTGGCATTCATAAAAAAACCTTGCCTTCAAAAATTTGGTTAATGGGATATAAGGTTCACAAATATACAATGTTATGGGACCAATTATCCAAAAACATCTGGAAGAAGGTTAAATAAAATTTAAGGGTCCCTATGTAAACATAGCGATTGTTTACTTCAGTATTAGTGCCCCTAAATGAGGTTGCAGCCCAGCCCAGACTACTAAAGAACTATACTAATTGCCAGGTCTTAACTACAGCAAGAAAAACTGTCTGTGTGTGCAGTGATGGTGGGGGCAGGGGCATTATTTTTGATGACCTAGGTCCATTAATGACATTAACTTTTTTTTTGTTTTACTTTGGATTTTGTGTCTTTTCTTAGGTGAAGTTTTACAGAAATTCTAAAGCAGATAATGCATACACCAGAAAATTAAGTGCCAGGGGGCAGAAATTTGAACATATTTAAAGGGGAATAGGAATCACAGCAATTCATCTCTTTCTGGGTATTTATTAGAATCCTGACAATATACTCATCAGAATAAGGAAATCATACTAACAAAATTTCTTAATACTATCAATCCCTTAATGAACACTCCTTATTTAAAATATTTAATCAGCTCTTAATTCACTTCATTGTACTTGCAACCACTTCATTGTCTTTTCCCCATTACCTCTAGATATTTTTTCATATATCCATCTTAAATCAAGATCTCATCCTGGGGCCAGCTGTATAGCCTAGTGGATAGGGCGCCGGTACACCACATGGGAGGCCCCGGGTTCGGTTCCTGGGGACCTCTCCGAGCGGGCAGACCGCCTGAGAAGGCAAAAGCCGCCATGGGTGGGGCAGAGCCGCCGTGGGCAGGGCAAAACCCGCCACGGTCAGAGCAAAGCCGCCACGGGCAGGGCAAAAGCTGCCATGGGCAGGGCAGCCACCTGCGAACAGAACAAAAGCTGCCTGCAAACGGAGCAAAGCCACCCGCGAACAGAGCAAAAAAGCCGCCTGGGAATGGAAGCAGACCCGCCCACAAGTGGGGCAAGCCGCCTGCACAGTGAGCTAACTCGGCGCTTCGCCGTGGTGGGGGGAGACAAAGCAGACATAGAAGAACACAAAAAATGAACACACAGCAAGAGCAAGCAGAAAAGGGGAGGGATATGTAACAAAAAAAAAAAAAAAAGAAAAGAAAGATCTCATCCTGTATATCCTCTTCATGTATTAGTTCAATGTCCTATAGGATAAATAAGGAAAATCAGTTACTTTAGATGTGACTTATTTTAAATCTTCACATTCTGAGTCCACATGTCTGTTGCTTTGTTTTCTAAGTTCCCACAAATTAATCAGTCTAATATATAATATTCCATTCTTCTTAACCCTCTTCTCCAGCAATTACATCAAGTAATAGCTCATAACCTCAAGGACACATTTTTTCTTGGTCATGAGATTTAGGAAAAATCCTCTAATTTTTAGTATAACATTACCTTTTTGATAATTTATGATTCAAAAAGATTACTCAAAGAAATTCAAAAACCAATTGTAGAATTTGGCAGCAGTAAGGATTTATAGGGGAATCAGCTTTCTTTCCCATATCTGTCTTCCTTAGCTCCTCACGATTAGTTCCCTTTTTTATCTTCCCCTTCAGGCCATCCATGGAGCTTTGGGGGAGGGCTGGAGGAAGGAACAGGTAAACTGTGGGAGGCCGATGACTGTGGTTGTGAAGGTGCTTATGGGAGTGTTCTTTCGGCAGCTATGGCAGGGGAGGGCCACTGGTTCAGGGCGTCAGTGGTGGGGGGATATGTGGGGAAGGGTGCACCTGGGGCATGCCTTTATGTAATATGAATGTGTTCATCTTGTCATAGGGTGTTATCTCAGTGGTGGAAACCTGTACAATAAACAACAAATATGTTCCTCAGTGTCAGGGAGGCTCATCCCTGGGTGTTATGTCCCATGCCAGGGGAAGATAGTGTGCTTATATGGTGAGTTTGTCTTAGAGAGAGGCCACATTTGAGTAACAAGGAGGTTTTCATAGGCAATAGTTATTATTAGGCTAAGTTTCAGTTTTACAAGAATAAGGTTCATTAAGTACAAGCATTAATATCGAGGGCTTGGCATATTGCCCTGATTTCTTTTATTATGTACTACCTGTGTACTCAAGAGTTTCCTGCCCCTCTATTTGAGAATGTATCAGGACTCCCCTGGATGGGAGTTCAATATTTGTTAATTCTTTTTATTGAGATTTGTTTCTCAAAATATATATTTTGGTGTGTGTATAAATGATATCTCACTGTGGTTTTTAATTTGCATTTCTTTGATGATTGGCAATATTGTCATGTTTATTGGCCATTTGGATACAATTTGTGAAGTACCTATTTAAAGTTAGCTCATTATTTATTAGGTTTTCTGTCCCTTTCCTACTGTTTTATAGGAATTCTTTATATATTCAGGGTCTTTACCTCTCACCACAAGCTCTTTTTTGAATCAATGTATTGCAAATACCTTCTTGAGCACTTTGGCATGACTTTCACTTTCTAAATGGTGTACTTCTATGAAAAGAAGTTAATGGTCCAAGTTTTAATCTTATTCTTATTGTTATTGCTTTTGTATGCTATGTTTCAATTCCAAGTCGTAAAAACATTCTTTCATTTGATGTCTAGGAAATTAGCTTATCTTTATAATTAGCTTATCACCCATATGGAATTATTTTTTTCTACAGTGTTATGTAGGGGCCATTGATTAGAAAAGGATATCCAGTTGATCATATATCTTTTATTGAAAACACCATCTTTTACCTACTACACAGAAGTTGCCTGTTACTATAGGTCAGGTGATTACATATGTGCATTTGTTTCTAGATATTCTGTTCTAGTTTACTTTACAATACATTGTGCCTAGTTTGCAATAACTCTTAATATGTAATAGCATTTATCCTCAAAATTATATCATCTTTAATATTTTTCACTCTTTGGTTTTCCATATAATTTTAGAATCAGCTTCCCAACTGTTGGGGATTGAATCATGTCTCCACAAAAGACATGTTCAACTTTTAATCTGTATTCCTCTTGGTGTGATCTCATTTGTAAATTGGACCATTGAAGGTGATATTATTAAAGGTATGAACTCATTTGTGATCGAGGCTAAAGTGAATCAGGGTGGACCTTAATCCATTTATGGAAGTCCTTGTACTCAAAGGTAATTGGACATGGAATTAGAAGCCAGAACATAATAGAAGCCAGAAGTCTAAGGAAATTACAGGAATAGACACAAGGAGAGAAAGACTACCATGTGAAAGAGGATTAACAGACTGTTGTTACAGACTCTGGGAGAAGGCAAGCCCTGAAAAAAAACTTGACATTGGATTCCTAGCCTCCAAAACCATGAGACAATAAATTGTTTAAGCCAACCCATTGTGTGGTATTCGTCAAAGCAGCCCTGGCAAACTAAGACATCAAGTTCAAAAAAGCCTCCTGGTAGTGAGCTGATGTGGCTCAAGTGTCTGAGCGCCTGCTTTCCACATGGAAGGTCCCAGGTTCAGTTCCTGGTGCCTCCTAAACATAAAGCAAACAAACAATAAAACAACTCAGGAGAGCCGATATGGCTCATTGGTTGAGTGCTGGTTTCCCACATATGAGGTCCTGAGTTCAATCCCTAGCCCCGGTACATCAAAAAAAAAAAAAAAAAAAATCCAAAAGCTCTGAGTCTCAGCAGAGTTGCAACACCCACTCTCCAGTTCATTGAATTCACTCAGGACAACTAACAAGAAGATGATGATGGACAACGCCAATCCCAAGGAACAGAGGAACTGTGTTTGCAACTGCAAGTAAGATAATTCCATCCATCCTGCCCAGTGGGATCTATGCCCCCTCTCAGGTAGAAGCAGAGTAGGCATCACCATCCCCAAATCCTCAAGATTGGGGGATGAATAATGGACTAAAGTAGACATATTATCATTCTACTATGGACTTATTATTATCTCGCAATGGAAGAACTTGTATCATTTATATAATGGTAGTAGCCACCAGAGGTTTTGAGGAGAGGGAGAGGGAAGAATAGGTGTAATATGGGGGCATTTGGGGACATTGGAATTGTCCTGCATGACATTGCAATGACAGATACAGGCCATTATATTTTCATAACCTACAAAATTGTGTGGGACAGAGTGTAAACTATAATGTAAACTATAGTCCGTGGTTAGTAACAATGCTTCAATATGTGTTCATCAACTGTAACCAATGTACCACACTAATAAAGGGTGTTGTTAATGTGGGAAAGTATGGGAGGCGGAGGGAGTGTGGCATATGGGAATCCCCTATATTTTATATGTAACATTTATGTAATCTAAAGCTTCTTTAAAAATAAAAAAATTTTAAAAGCCTCCTGGGATATTGATTTGTGATATCATTGACTATAAATCAATTTTGGGAAAATTTCATCTTTGCAATATTGACCCTTCTTATCCAAAAACATAGTACATTTGTTTAGGTCAGCTCTTATTTCTAACAGCAGTGATTTAGTTTTTTGAGCTATGTCTTGCACATCTTTCATTGAATGTCCTCCTTGAGTTTTGTTCTTTATTTTTTATGCTTTTGCACCCAACATACATTTTAAAATTTTGATTTTGAAAAAACTGTTGTTAAATTGGGAAAATGTAACTGACTTTTTATATTGACTTTATATTAAGCATATGCCTATTAATTTTAATAGTGTGTAGATTCTTTTTCATTTTCTATGAACGAAATGATGGCATTTGACAGGAATAGCAATTTTATTTCTTCCTCTCTCTTCTTATTCTTTTGTTTCATTATTTGCCTTATTCACTGGCTAGAGTCATTAACTAAATAAGTGGGCTCATTGCCCAATGCACACAAGAGCCAATTCTGTGACACCAGAGTTTCCAAGAGAGAAAGAGTTTATTTCATGGTAGCCATGTAAGGAGACAGGAGTCAGTTCACCTCTTTCTCCCCAAATTGGAGAAACTTAGATTTTAAGGTTGATTTGGAGTAGAGTCTGCTGTAAGATGATCTGTAGCTGGGGTGATTATAGCTTATTGTTACTTTTTCTGAGGAGTGGGCTATGAACTTTCAGGAACTTTGTTTGTCAGACCTCTCGCTTCTTTTTAGGGTCCAATGTTTCCTCTTAATTTTGTCTCTGCTTACTTTGGTTCCACTTACAGGATACTTTATGTTCTGGGGTTACTTTTGGTCACCATTAGTAGGAAATGCTCAAGTGTGGGCCCACGTTACCTCTGATATCTGATTAGAACTAGCTGAAGTTGGAATAAGCAAGACATAAAGGAAGGGCCAAGGGAGTATTTAGCTACAATAACAACTGAAGGTCAAGGGAAGCATCTGGTTACAGCAATGCTACACATCACTCAGTTAATATAACTACACTAACAATTGAAAGAAATAACAAATAAATGGAAGAATATTCATGTTAACCACTGTATTCACTGTTAATAGGGTCACTAGTTCAGAACTGAATAGTTGTGATAGGAGTAGATATCTTTTCTTGTTCCTAATGTTAAGAAGAATATGTTCAATATATTACCTTTGATGTGATGTTTGCTGTAGAATTTTTGTAGAAACCATTTGTCAGAAACTCCTTTTGTTATCTAGTTTACCACTTTTTAAAATCTTTAGTGAATTTTAAATGTTCTCAAATGTTTTTGCTGAATCTATAGACATAATCATGTGTTTTTCTCCTTTACTCTGCTCTTGGGTGTAAAAAATTAATTTTTTAAAGTTTTTATTTTGAAATAAGCATAGACTCACTAGAATAACATAGAAATGTACAAAGAATTCCCACATACCTTGCCTCATCCAGTTTCACATCTTTCCTAAATGTGTGGCACAATATCAAAACCAGGGGATTGGCATTGGTAAAATGCATGGAATTTATTAATATTTCATCTATTATACACTCACTAATTAGTGTATGTGTATGTATATATTTAGTTCTATGCAATTTTAACACATGTAGCTTTTTGGAACCACCATCACTATCAAGATACAAAGTGGTTCTACCACAACGTTCTTTCATGCTACCCTTTATAGCTCCCCAACATTTTTACTCCCGTATTTCACTAACTAAAACTTTTAGTATTATGGTAAATAAGAGTGGTGAGAGCCAATATCTTTGCCTTGTTCCTATTAGGAGAAAAAAAGCAATCAGTCTTTCAGATTCTGGTGTTAGGTGTGCTTTATTAAGTTGAAGTTCCCTTCGACTTCTTGTCTTACCATAGGTGACTATTGGCCATTGACAAGATATTTTTTTCTTCATCAATTGATATGATTTCTGTTCTTTAGATTGTTTGGATTACATTGTTTGATTTCTTTTTAAAAGTTGAGCCAGCCTTGTATACCTACTATAAATTCCACTTGGTTATGGTGTATTATTCTTTTTATATATTGTTGGATTTTGTTTGCTTTATTTTGTTGAGGATTTTTACATCTTAGTTCATAAAAATTTTGGACTGTAGTTTTCTTTTCTGTACTGTCTTTGTCTAGATTTAGCATCAAAGTAAAATTATAAAATTAGTTGAAAAAGTATTTCCTCTTCCATGTTTTTGGGGGCAATTGTATAAAATTAGTGTTATTTCTTCTTTAAATGTTAGATAAAATTCTCAAGCAAAATCATCTGGGCTGGGTACTCATTTTAGGGAAATTTTTAGTTAATAATTTAATTTCATATAGGTTATGGGACTATTAATGCTATAAATTTCATCTTGGTTTAGTTTTTGAGGTATAAGTTTATTTTATGTATTCAAATTTGTGAACATGAAAGTTTTCATTATTCTCTTATTTTAATGGTTGTAATATCTATACTGATAAACATTGTTTCATTCCTGATAATGGAGATGTTGTGTTTTCTCTTTTTTTATTTGTCGGTCTTGAGATAGGTTTACCAATTTTATCTTTTATCAAAGAACCAGTTTTTGGTTTTACTGATTTTTAAAAAAAATTATTTCTCTACTTTCAATTTCATTGATTTCTCCTTTATTATTTCCTTTCTTTTGATTTCTTTGGGTTTATTTTTCTTTTTTCCTCTAGTTTCTTGAGGTAGAAATTTGAAATGTTGATTTAAGAACTTTCCTCTTTTTTTAAGTGTGTGTGTAGTGCTCTAAATTTCCCACTTGTCACTGCTTCAGTTTTGGTTAATGTTGTATTTTCCTTTCCATTTTGATATATTGTATTTTCATTTCCATTCAGTTCTATACTTTTTTATTCTCTGAGACTTCCTCTTTGACGCATAGACGTTTAAAAAATATTTTGTATAATGTCCTTATAATCTTAATTTGCTAGGGCTGTTTTAACAAATACCAGACTGATTGGCTTAAGGAAAACATAATTTATTGCCTCACAGTTTTTGGAGGTTAGAAGTCCAAAGTTAAGGTATCAGAAGGGTCATCCTTTTCATAAATCTGTAACTTTCTGGTGGTGGCTTGCCAGCAGTGCACAATTCAGTCTCTGCCTCCATCACATAGCTGCCTCTCTTCTTTCTGTTTATAGGAACTTCAGTTGTATTGGATTAAGGTCCACCCGGATTCATTTTGGCCTCATCTTAACTAATAGGATCTTGTAAGACCTTATTTACAAATGAGTGCATGCACAGGACTGGGGTTTAGGACTCAAACATGTCTTTACAGGGTACATGATTTAATCCATAACACTAGTGTTTGAGAATGTTCCTGCTGCCTTCTATTACCGATTTCTAGTTTGGTTCCATTATAATCAGGAAATATACTCTGTATGAATTAATTTTGTTTTAATTTATTAGTAGTTACTTTGTTAAGAATTTGGTCCATGTTGGTGAAAGTTCCGTGGGCACTTGAAAAGAAAGTGTTTGAATTTTGTTCAGTTAAGTGTTCTCTGTATGCATATTAGATCCTATAGCTTGGTAGAGTTGTTCAGTTTTTCTGTAAGTTGCTGATTTTCTGTCCAGTTGTTCTGTCAGTTGCTTAGAATGTGGGTGTTGGAACCCATAACTATAATTGTGAATTTGTTTATATATCCCCTCAAATATATCAGTTTTTGTTTCATGTATTTTGAAGATCTGTTGTATGGAGCTTAGGTATTTATGATTTCTATTCCTTCTTGGTGGAGTGATTTTATCATGAAATGCCTGACTTTGTTCTAGTAATTTTCTTTGCTCTATTTTACCTCAAACAATTATAGCCTTTAGTGATTTTTTTTGTTAGTGCTAGAATAATATATATTTTTCCATCCTTTTACTTTCAACCTACTTATGTTTTTATGTTTGAAGTTATTTTCTTCTAGTCAGCATAGAGTTTGGTCATTTTTGTAATGTCCATACTACCAATCTCTACTTTTTAAAATAAACTTTAAAAAATAGTTTTAGATTTACAGAATTATTACAAAGATAGTACATAGAGTTCCCATATGCCACACACCCAGTTTCCCCTATTGCTAATATCTTATGTTAATATAGCACATCTTTTCACAATTAATGAACCAATTTCGAGAACTTGTTATTAAAGACCATAGTTTATTAAAATTTCTTCACCATTTTGTCGGTGTTCTTTTTCTGTTCCGATTTCATCAGGGATCCCACACTGTATTGAGCAGTCATGCCTCTTTAGGCTCCTCATGGCATGGGAGACAGTCTTTAGACTTTTATTTCTTTTGATGATCTTGATAATTTTGAGGATTCCTAGTCAGGTATTTTGTAGAAGGTCCTTCATTTGGTGTTTGTCTGATGTTTTTCTCATGGGTAGATTTTAGCAGTGTATTTGGACAGGAATGAAACAAACTTAAAAGTTCCATTATCATCACATCCTATCAAGAATATATATAATCAATATAACATCACTGTTGATGTTAACCTTAATAACTTGTCTTGAGGTAGTGTGTTTTAGGCTTCTCCACATTAAAGTTACTCTTCTTTGCTCCCTTTCTGCATTGTGCTAATTGGAATAAGGTTACTGTACATAGCCCACCATTAAGGAATGGAGAGCTATGTCAACCTCCTTGAGTATGGAGTATCTAGGTAAATTATTTGGCATTATTCTGCATGGGGGATTACTCTGTTCTCCATCATTTATTTATTGTTCAATAATTTATTTATATATGCATGAATAAATGCATGTTTATTTTATTATTTGGGTTATAATCCAGTACTATTTTATTTTTTGTTCAAATTGTTCCAACTTTTGGACATTGGGATTCTTTGCAGTTTACTTCTGTATTCTTTGACATACCTTAAGCATTATGGTTGTGTCTGTTTGCTTTTTTGGTTATTGTGTTTTGTTTTGGCTAGAGCTTTTTTTGGTTGTTGTTTTTTTGTTTGTTTTTTTTGGAGAACTTTCTTAATTTCTGGCACTATAAGATGCTCAAGGCTTACCTTGTATATTCCATGCCCCATTCTTAGAATTAGTCCTTCAGGATCTTTGTTCCTTTAATTGGAGAAAATATTTATCAACTACAGTACAGTGCTTATGTACAATTTCTTTTTCCTTTAGTTTCACAGACTCCACTCATTTTCATAATTACTAAAGTCAGAACCTTTTCCCCCATCCCCATTGGTAAGATTATTTCATACATTTAGATTCTTATATCACATTCTTCATTCCATCCTAGGTTCCCTGGATCGCCCAAATGTTGGGTTTCCTTTTAAAATTTGCTTTCATTAAGGTTACTCTTTTTTTGTTGTTGTTGTTACATATCCCCCCCTTTCTGCTTGCTCTTGCTGTGTTCATTTTTTTGTGTTCTTCTGTGTCTGCTCTGTCTCCCCCCGTTGTGACGACATGCCGAGTCAGCTCACTGCACAGGAGGCTCTGCTCCGTTCGTGAGCGGCTTGCCCTGCCTGTGGCAGCTTTTTCAGACTGACTTCTTTCTCATAACAATATGTATTTAAGATTCATCCGTGTTCTTTTGTGGCTTTATAGTTCATTTCTTTTCATCACTGGATAATATTGCACTGTATGGTGGTACCAATTTCTGTCTTTTGATTAGAGCATTTATGTTTAGATCAATTATTGGTATTTTAGGGATTAATTCAACTATTTAATTTTCTACTTTCTGCCTATTGCTTCTTTTCCCTCTGTTTTTCCTTATCATTTTCTTCCAATTTTTAAGGACTCCATTTTGATTTACAGTGTTTCTGAGTATGTTGTTTTTACTCTTTTCTTACTGGTTGCTCTAGGTATTGCTATGCTATGTACATACACAACTTTAGGCACAGGCTACTGATATCAAAACTTTTGCTACTGTAAGTGAAGTATTGAAATGTGTTCACAGGGAAGTTTCTCACCTGAGGCCCTTTGCTATGAAACTGTCTGTGCTCTGGGGTGCCATGGGCTGCCAGGTGCTGCAGAAGCCTGGTGCTGGGGAAGTTGCATGTGCTGTAGGAATTCAGCTGTGCTGCAGGAACTGGTTGTGGAGAGAAGGCACACCACAGGACTGTGCAGAACTAGCGCACCAGAGCAGAAAGCAAAAGCCCCTTCCTCCTGCCATGTTTTTCCAGAGCCTTCTACTGACAAACTTAACACTATGCCAGCTGACAGAGGAAAAACATTCAAGGAGCCCAGATCCATTCTCACAGAGCAGGCAAGAAGAGTGAATTTAGAGCTGAGAGTCAATAAATTTGATAATCAGCACCTCCCTTTGAGAAACAAGAACCAACCCCCCAACCAGGTTTTGCTGTTGTTGTTAGTATAAATTGAGTTGCATCTCTCTCTCAGTTCAAGCTCAAAGCAACCATGAAAGTTGTTGGACTGGACTGAGAAATATTGAATAGAAGGAAATCAGGTAAGATCAGTTATTGTAAAGGTTCAGAAATGCAGTTTTAGAGGAATTATCTAACACTTGGCCATGAAAGAGAACAATACCTGGCACACAGTGGCCACTGAATGAATAATTTTAAAACAAAAGAACAATGACTGAGAAAAACAAAAAGGATGAATTGCATAATGGCATTTTTTAAATGTAATCAATTTTATTGATACATATTAATAAAGCATAAATCTATGCAAAGTATAAATTTAATGGTATTCGATGTAATCACATATTAGGCATTCATCACTTCAGTCCTCCTTAGAGCCCTTTCATTATTCCAATAATAATAATAATAATAATAGTAAAACAAAACTCATCATGTCTTCATGTCTCTATGCTTCCCCTGCCATACATAGCAGCTATTCTTTTTTCTTCTTTCTAGTATATTTGTATTTTAATTTTGTAAAAACAGTCTTACATATGCAATATCACCCATATTCATGTTTTACATGAGGTTTTACTATCTTATACAGTCCCATGTTACAGTTTTTAGCTTTCCTTCTGGTAATATACATCAGGGGTTCTGAACAAGGGGTCCATGAGCTTGAATTGAAATTCCAAAAAAAAAAAAACCATTATTCTTGTGGAGATGTGTTGGTGCAGGTGTGATAATATTTATTAAATACTACACAGTACAGTGTGCACTTAGTAAGACGTAAGTGGTTTTTACTTGAGTGGCAAAGGGGTCCATGGAAAAAAAAGGTTAAGAACCCCTGCCTTAGATTTTCCCTTTGCAGAAATGGTAAAAAGGTTGTGATAGTTAGGCTAATGTGTCAGCTCGGCCAGGTAATTGTGCCCAGCTGTTGGGTCCAGCAAGCACTGGACTAATTGAGTTTACTGCATGGATGGCTGATTGCATCTGCATCAATCAGCAAGATTGGATCAAGAATGGATGACGCTTTTATCCATTCAGTTGACTGCCATAAAAGGGAACTGATTTCAACATTCAGAGAGAATTTCCCAGCTCGTCGTGTGACAGTGAACTTCTCCCAGGAACTCATCGAGGACCCTTCATCAGTCTTTCATCGGATCCCCTGGCTTACACCCTGCCGGCGGGACCTGGACTTGTGTATCCCCACGGTCACGTGAGAGACTCTTATAAAATCTTATATTTTTTAACAGATATCTCGTGTTGATTCTGTTTCCCTAGAGAACCCTGACTAGAACAAAGGTTATTTGTAATTCTTTGGAAATGAATAGAAATGGTGAAAGCATATCATGGTGTTTGTAATTAGCAGAGCTATTATATGTGTATGATAGTGTTTGAAAGGGAAAGCATAATGGAATTTTAAAGTAAGCTAAGAAGGGAACAATTAAGGGTTTTACCCAAAATTTGAGCCTCATGGTCTGGGAAAATGGTGATCGATCGTGTTTTCAGAACTTAGTATTTATGATAGGAAATTATGTGAATATTTTGAAGCATTGTACAGATTTTCCAATTAGTTTGAGGATATAGTTGTCATTACACATAGAAGGAAAGAAATGAGAAATATATTTACTCAGATTTAAATTAATATTTTATTTCTTAAGTTACTAATTCATAAAATGTAATAAACTAATTATATTTTATTTAATCTTACAAGTTATAATATTTTGATGAAAATATGGAATTCAGAAAATACAAACGTTGATATGACTTTAATCCCAAATCTCATTTAATTGCTGCTGACACATTGGTATATACCCATTATGGTCTTTGTCTATAAAAATGTCATAAAATATAAAAATAGGTATATTTAACAAAGATGAAATTATATTGGACACACATTTGCTAATAAGGCTTTTTGTTTAATGCATTGTCATTCAATATTCTTCAAAAGTATAATTTTAAATGTTCCCATAATATTCCATTTGGTTGTTCCATAAATTAAATTCATATGGTATTGTGGAAAATAAATTTTCCACTCTAATCTGTCATTATTTTAACTAATGCTATGTTAACATCCTTGCACATAAATCTTGGTGTGAATTCAGAATTGTTTCCTGAGAATAAATTCCCAGTCAATTATTAAGTCAAATTTTAAAAATATTTTACAGCCGAAACAAGTAGCAATATGTCATCATATAATTGTGTTTCCAGTTGCCTATTATACAGGTAATAACAATTTTCACTCCAACAAACAATGAGTAAAATTGTTTGCTTTTGTTTATAGTTACTAACACTGCTGAGGTCCATAAGAAATGAAAAACACTACTTTGACTATACTGTAGGAATGGGCTCTCATTTCTTATAAGAACTTTTAAGCTGTTAATGTGGTTAAACATAGTTTTACATCAGCCTTTTGTATTTGTTTTTCTTCTTTTGTCCTTCCATACATTCTTTAGATGTTTGCATTGGAGATATTTAATTTCACTTGACTCAGAGTCTTAAATTAACACCTCTTGGATGTCTTATAGTGCTAGATTTTTTACTTGAAATCAATACAATTAACATTTTAAAATAAGTGATAATGGGGAGCAGATGTACCTCAGAGCATATGTCCCAGTACCTCCTAAATAATAATAAAATAAAGGGAACCAGCTGTGGCTCAATTGATAGAGCCCTGGTTTACCACATGGGAGGTCCCGGGTTCACTTCCCGGGGCCTCCTCAGGAAGGCAGGCCGCCACGAGCTGGCAAGCCACCGCGGGCAGGGTAAGCCGCCGTGCAGTGAGCTGACTCGACGAGATGCCGCAGCACGGGGAGACAAGCAGACACAGAAGAACGCAAAAGCAATGAACACAGTGAGAATAAGCAGCAAGGGGGGCATATATAAATAAATAAAAATAAATCTTTAAAAAATAAAAATTAAAAAAATTTAAAAAAAATAAAATAAGCAGTATATACATTTTGAATGTTAGTTAATCATGTTAATTATATGTATTGATATTAAATTATCTTTCCTCCATTGAAATCAGCATGGGATTTTATCATCTGGAACTTTGAATTGAGCTGATTTTTTCATCACCAGACTTCCATCTTATTGTAGTGCAATAAAATGAATTAGCAAGAAGTACGTTGAATATGACTAATAGACTTCTATAGAAAATGAAAGTTAATTGGATTTAATCAGCTTCATGTTCTCTTCGGAGGAAGGAAACATTAATACTGCATCCTAAGGTGAATAGAGTTTAGCATTTCCTTCCTTACTAGAGGGAAAGAAACCTTGCAGGATAAGTAGTACACTCCTCATCACAGCCACCAGCTGGTTTACATGCACAAAAGCCATCTGATCAGACCTACCCAAAATTGATATCAAGTGCCTATTCTTTTGTGAGGTGGTGTGAGGTGTGGTCAAGAGAGACTACTTCTTCTGTCCTCCTTGAGTTTGTAATCTAAAGCAGGGGCTGTGGTAAGTGGAATGAATGTATATGCTCATTCTTTAAATATTCAACCATCAGGTAACTAATTCTTTTTTTGGCATCCACATATTTTTGGACGTCTAGTATTCATTTAACCTTATATCTCCACCATCTGAAAAGAAGAATCAGACTGAGTATTTTATATTTAACATATGCTTATGCTGCATTCATATGGTAAAGAAGCACTATAAAAATATTTTACCCTCCCAAATACAGAAAAATTAATCCAGTATTGACTGGATTAGTATTTACAAAAAATTAAACCATTAACATTGTATTGTAGAAAAGGTTTATGTGAGCACTTATTTTTTGAATTCTTTGTTATTTTTACAGTATACTTACAATATGATTGATGAGGCTAAAATGATTGCAATGAATCTTAATGTAAACCTGTAGTAGCAAGATATTTTTTTAAGACAAGTATGTTTCTAATTTAGGTTGGTCAATTAATTTCCATTCTCAGCAAATTTTTCAAATTATTACACTTAAATTGAAAAACTAGTTAAGTACAAGTTGCTTAAGTGCTTGTATTTAACAAGTTTTTTCAATTTAACCAGTGCCATTAAACTTTATAAATGAGTGCTTTGTTTACAAAATCAGACTACCACACATATTAGTTTAAAAAAAGAGAGAAAGAGAATATATTAAAAATAAACTTTTTTTTAAAGTATCCACCATCATTCTCCATCTTTCTTTAGAAAATGATTCTTTCCACTGCATGCAGCTTTGCTTTTGATTTTTGAAAATGGAACACTACATTAGACAGGTAAACAACTTGTCCTTAAAAATGTTCTTAATTTAATAGTGCTTCAATAGAATGTTAGAAAGCCAGATATGAATGGCTGCATTGCACAAACCACTCTAGACAATGGGCTTGCATTGGTGTGGACTGGACACCGCAGGCCTACCAGCAGATATTTCAGGATCTGTAAGACCTGAGACTCAAACAAAAACCTAGGGAGTAGGCAGATCCAACCAAAGTGCCTGAAATAGCAGAGATAGAGCTGGAGAAAGATGATCTGATTTACAAAAATAAAATGCCATCGCCATTCCTGAAACAAGTGTTTTAGAGTAAAAGTAGTATCAGTTATATTAAAACACAATAGGGAACAGACCATAGTTGATGGTTTTTATATGTGTACCTTCTGAAAATGAGCAAAGAACTGACCTGTTTTTAGTAAAAGTTACATCATAAGCTTCAAATATATGCTTTCAAATCTCATGGGATGAAACTCTCTCTAATAGAACCACTTCCAAAGTATTACACCTCTTTTCATTTGTAGTTCATTTTTTCTGTAAGTTTTAGAATTTTGTGATTTCTTTTACTTAGCTTTTTAAGTAAATTATTGCATACATGCACATGGGTGTGTGCGTGTGTATTCTAATGCGTTTGTTTAAGTAACAGACAAAAGTACTGAATAACTGAGGGCTGAGTAACACATAGGTATCACTCAAAACAAATGTTAACATCACAAAATAAAACTTGATGTTGTAAACTGCAGCTTCTGAGTTTTCCTGCACAAAAATGTAGACATGAGAGACTACAAAGTTCTGGTGTATACTAATGGAATAAGTTATTATTCAGCTAACTGCTATAAAAGTATAATGTTTTTTAATATTAAAGTCACCATATGAGTTTAAGAATGTAAAAAGATTATTTGCACATAAAATAACATTTTTGGTATATTAAATGATAAAGGAATGTTTAATAATATAGGGGCCAGAGCATTAAATTTGGTGTCATAAGAAATGGGTTTTAATAATGGTTATGTATCTAATATAGTCAAACATATATGGGAACTTTTCTTAATCTATACAAACCTCAAATTATTTCTATATAAAACAGAAAAAAAATACCATAGGGTTGTTAGGAGGATTGACTGATTACTGTTACTGGAAGTGCATTGCTAAATTCCAAATGTTACCTAATAAAGTTTACAATATTCTAATGCCTCTCAGCAGGACAATTAATTTTTTAAAAAATTAGCAAAGCCCAATTTAAAATAGCATAAAATTGCTATGCTGTTCAACTATTTTAACCTAGTGACTAGAGTTGAACCTTAAAATTGGTTTTGAGTTACCTGGCAGCTTAGATAAAAATAAAACAAGGCCAAGTGCAAACACAGTGTTTATATTTAATTATATAGTTCTCTTTGTCAGATTAAAAGAAATCATGCTACCTCATTGGTTGGGGGGGGGGGCATCTCTTCAATCCCTGAATTGTAGGTTAATCTTTACTAATGGAGCATGGATGACATAATGGACAATGTTTTGGATAATGGCTTTAAAAGAAAAGATGCAGAAACATTTATCAAATGGGAATTTCTTATATAACTTCTGCAAAAGCTAAGGAATAGCATTAAATTTTAACTCACTAAAAAGCATTTCATCAGGTTGCTAGGAAAATATGATTTAGGTACATTGCATTCTGAGGATGTGACAATATACAAAAGGAAAAAGCCTAGAGAAAAGTGCCTAATGACTAGGCAGCATGTTGAGGGGGAGTCTCTTACAAGTGATATCCTGAGGGAATAGTTGACAAGTGTCATCTTGTAGTCTGCTTATAAAGTGATTCTCTTTAAAAAAAAAATGCCTAGAATGCTACTTTTGTACCTGGTTGATTAAAGTCTAATGTATACAATTAAAACATGGATTCATATGATTTAGAGGCAAATGTGGGGAAAAAAATCACCTTACCTGCTGCAGAGAAAGCTTACACTGATTTTGAAAGTCTTGGAAAAAACTCAAATTCAAACAAGATAAGCCTGAGCTTTTCAAATAATCTGTTTCAAAGAATCTGTCTCTCAAATAAAGGAGCAGCCAGAATGTAGCATTCTATGTTCTGAGTAATACAGATATTTGGTTTAAAGTGAAGATGTGGCTGTTAGCCAAAAATCTCCTCAGAATGAAATGAAAAGAGCACAAAGAATAAGATTCATCTCCAAGAAACAGATTTGGCAAAAAGAAAAAGTAAAGCTTATTATCCTTGTCTGCCTCCTTCCTACCTTGTCATATTCTCCCAATCATGCCCTTCCTGGGGCAAAGGCCCAAAAGTGTGGCAATGAAAGCCAGAAACCAATCCCAAATTTAGAGAAGAAGTTATTCTCCACCAATACAAAACTACCTCTGGATTCCCTCCCCTCCAAATGTTTTCACATTTTATTCTTTCTACTTGGAACACTCTTCCTCTAACGCTTTTTCTAGATAACCCCATATACATCCTATGTGTCCCATGGGACTCCTTCCTCTAGCCGCTCTAAGACCAATTTACTTGTCCTTCCAGTGTGCTCCAATAGTGCGCTCTAATTCACCCGATTATAGTACTAATTGTATTCTGTTGTAATCACCTGATTCCTTATCTGTACCCCTTACATAGGCTTCAAGGTCCTCAAGGACAGAAACCATGTATCATTTGGCATTGCATTTCAAGTGTTTACCTCCACTGAGCTTCACCTCTGTTTCTCTTCAGCCACACACTCCCATGTACCAACCCAGATCCTGCTATCATCAAACATCTTCAAACTTTGACAACTAAATTCATTTATCTCATGTTCTGATCAAAATATTCTATTATTTGAATCCCTGTAGCTGAAAAAAAGGTATATAAAAGAAAAACTTAGGGAGATATCTAATTGATTCTAGATAAATAAGAACAAATATATGTGCATATTCCAAGAATTTATAAAATGAATATCAGTGGAAGATAATTGTGTAA
>PVKH010004007.1:0-24022 GCA_004027955.1 Chaetophractus vellerosus
GGGGGGGGGGAGGGGAGATATGTAATAAAATAAATAAAATCTTAAAAAAAAAAAGATTATATTTGGACAACTTTCCAAGTCGGTCAACAAAACGTGATAAAAATCATAAATGGATTACAGTTATTTATATAATCCCTATTTTTGGACAAAGGTTTTCTAGTTTTCACTTTATAAATAATTATGTGAAGAACATCTTTTCATATCTTCAGTCATTTCCTTAAGATAAAACACTAAAACTGGGATTGCTAGGGCAAACTGCATGTACTTTTAAAAAAATTTATTGAAGTGTATCACTGATACATGAACAAATAAATGTATAGCAATAGTTGTGAACTTATAAAACAAACATACATAACATCATACAGGGCTCTAAAACCTCACCCTACCACCAATACCTTGCATTGCTGTTAAACATTTTTAACTAATGATTAAAGAGCATACTCAAAATATTACTACTAACCAAAGTATTTTCCCCTAACCTACCCTATTATTTTTATTTTTATATCATTTATACATGAGCATACATATACAATAAGTGTATAGTAAAAGTTGTGAACTTACAAAGCAAACATTCATAACATCATATAGGGGTCCCATACATCAACCATCCACCAACACTTTGCATTGTGAGACATTTGTTACAAATTATGAAAGAATATTGTCAAAATCTCACTACTAATTATAGTCCTTATCTTACATTTGGTGTTTTCCCCCAAACCCACCCTATTATTATTTTTCAAATATATTTTTATGACAGAAGTTGTAAACTTAGAAAACAATCATGCACATGTGCAGAATTCCCAAACAACACCCCTCTATCAACACACCACATGGTGGTGGAACTTTCATCACAGATCATGAGACAATATCATCTGACCACCACCAGGTCCATAGCATACACCCGGTACACATCCTCCATACTCCCTCATTCAACACAGTACATCTCTGGCATAGAATGCAAGAATATTACATTATTACTGTTAATCACAGATCATAGGTCACTCCAGTTGTATTTTTCCCATGCTTCTCCACATTCCCACCACCCTGCAATAGTGACATACACCTGCTCTAGCTCACAAAGGACACTCTTGCATCTGTACCATCAACCATAATTCTCATCCACCTCTGGGTTTACTGTGATATTCAGTCCCTAGATTATTCTCTAGCTTTCTGTCAATTGGCATTAACATCCCTAGACTACCCTTTTCAGCCACATTTCCATATATAAACCAGCTGTTACTCACTATAATGTATTATCATCAACTCTGTACATTTCCACACTTTTACAGTAAAGCTAATTAAAACTTCTACATACATTAAATATCAGTAGTCCATATCAGTTCTCCTCTTATCTCCTTTAAGAATCCACCACCTGCCACCAGGTCTTGAAGATATTTTCCTACATTTTCTTCTAGAAGCTTTATGGTTCTTGCTTTTTATATTTAGGTTTTTGATTCATTTTGAGTTAATTTTTGTATAAGGTGTGAGATAGGGGTCCTCTTTCCTTCTTTTGCTATGGATATCCAGTTTTTTCAGTACTGTTTGTTGAATGGACTGTTCTGCCCGAGCTGGGTGGGTTTGACAGGCTAGTCAATCACTTGACCATAGATGTGAGGGTCTGTTTCTGAACCATCAATTCGGTTCCATTGGTCTATGTGTCTGTCTTTATGCCAGTACCATGCTGTTTTTACCACTGTAGCTAAGTAATATGACTTAAAGTCCAGAAATGGGAGTCCTCCAACTTTGCTTTTCCTATTTAAGATGTTTCTGGCTATTCAGGACCTCTTACCCTTCCAAATAAATTTGATAATCATGTTTTCCATTTATTTAAAAAAATGCTAGTGGAATTTTTATTGGGTATGCATTGACTCTGTATATCAATTTGAGTAGAATTGACATAATGATATTTAGTCTTCCTATCCATGACCATGGAATGTTCTTCCAATTATTTAGATCTTTTTTTGATTTCTTTTAAAAAAGAGTTGTAGTTTTCTGAATACAAGTGCTTTACATTGTTGGTTAAGTTTATTCCTGAATATTTGGGTTTTAGGAGTCCTATTTTATTTTCTCCACTCTTTTGACACTTTCAGTTACTTTTATTATATAATCTTTATTTCTAGACTCTATTCCAGGCCTCTCTCTCCTGTCTTTTCTTTTCAAGCTGTAGCACACCTTTTAGTATTTCCTGCAAAGGAGGTCTCTTGGTTACAAACCCTCTCAGTTTCTGTTTATCTGTGAATATTCTAAACTCACTCTCATTTTGAAAGGCAATCTTGTTGGATATAAGATTCTTGGCTGGAAGTTTTTCTCTTGCAGTATCTTTAATATATCATGCCACTGTCTTCTTGCCTCCATGGTTTCTGGTGAGAAATCAGCATTTAATCTTATTGAGTATCTCTTATATGTTATGCATTGCTTTTCTCTTGCTGCTCTCAGAATTCTCTCTTTGTCTTTGGCACTTGACATTCTGATTTGTATGTGTCTTGGAGTTGGTCTATTTGGATTTTTTTGGATGAAAGTACGTCGTGCTTCTTGGACATGGCGATCTATGTCCTTCAATAGGGTTGGGAAATTTTCTACCATTATTTCTTCAAATATTCCTTCTGCCCTTTTCCCCTTCTCTTCTCCTTCTTGGGAAACTCATAACACGTATGTTTGCATGTCTCTTGCTGTTGTTTAGTTTCCTGAGACCTTGTTCAAGTTTTTCCAAACTTTTCTTCATCTGTTCTTTTATATGTTGGCTTTCAGAGGCCATTTCTTCAAGCTCATTAATCCTTTCTTTTGCCTCCTCAAATCTGCTATTATATGATTCCAGTGTATTTTAAATTTCATTTATTGCACCTTTCATTCTCATAAGATCTGCTATTTTTCTTTGTATGCTTTCAAATTCTTCTTTGTGCTCATCCAATGTCTTCTTAATATCCTTAATTTCTTTAGCCATCTCATTGAATTTATTAAGGAGATTTGTTTGAACATCTATGATTAGTTGTCTCAACTTCTTTATGTCATATGGAGGCTTATCTTGTTCCTTTAACTGGGCCATTTCTTCCTGCTTCTTGGTGTGGATTATAATTTTTTGTTGGTGTCTTGGCATCTGGCTTACTAGAGTTTTTATTCTGGGTGCAGTTTTTCTCTTTAGTTTAGGGCTTCCTGCCTTTTCTTCCTTGCTGGTTGTGTAGTAGGAGCCAAGGATGTAATTGATGCTTTAAGCTGTGGAGGCTCAAGCTGCCCTCATTGCCCCAAGGACCAGTGAAGCTTCTCCCAACTTTCTCCTTTGCCAGGAGTAGGGACAGAGCCACAGCTGTGTGGATAATCCAACTCATGCAGACCTAGACTGTAGTTGCCCAGAGAGAGTGATGAAGCTTCATGCCCCTTTGTCCTCTGCCTGGGCAGGGATGGAGCTGCAGGTGTGGGCAGCAATCTATGCAGTGCAGGTCCAAGATGACCACAGTTGCCCTGGTAGACTTCCGATTATTCAGTCTGTGCCAGCCAAATGTACCTGCAGTTATCTGGATAAGCTGGTGCAAGGGCCCGCCAGCTTCCTCCCTGCTAGAGGTGGGGCTGAAGCCTAGGCTAGGGCTACAGGCCAATCTGGGTGAAAGAAACCGGCCTCTACAGTCACTGTGATTTTCAGTCAGCCTGGCTTCCCCTCACGCTGGGAGTGGAGTAAAAATGGTGGCTACCGGCCTCTTTCTGACTTGAACAGGTTCAAACTTTAGCTGTTCTTAGGGTTATACTTTAGCCAGCAAATTTACTAATCAGTAGCTGAAATTGTTGGCCAACCATCTCTTCTTCCCCTGTTTTGGGGAAATGGAGCTTCCAATTCCTGTCACAGAATAGCTCTTGCGGTGGCTTGTGCTGCCAAAATAGGATGATCACCGGCCTCTGCGGCGTGGCCTGTATTTTCACATAGAGGCTGGCAGAGCTCCCTCCAGCTTCCTCCCTGCCCGAGGTGGGCATGGGGCTTAGGCTAAAGCTGCAATCTGATCTAGATGGAAAGAAGCCCATCCCTACTAGCATTGTGATTTTCAATCAGCCCCGCTTCCCCTCGTGTCAGGTGTGGAGTTAAGATGGCGGCTACTGGCCTCTTTCTGACTTGGACAGGTTCAAACATTAGCTGTTCTTAGGGTTATACTTTAGCCTGCTGAATTTACTAATCAGTAGCTGAAGCTGGTGCCCAACTGCCTCTTCCTCCCCAGTTTTTGGGAAGTGGAGCTTCCAATTTCAGCCATGGAATAGCTCCCGAGGCAGCTTGTGCCTCCAGTGGAGGATGGGCACTGGCCTCTGTGGCGTGGAGTGCTCTATTTACCAATCTTCTCTGCAGATAGGCAGTTTTCTCCTTCCATTCTTTCAAGGATGTTGCAGGATGCACTTCATGTCTCCTGGAGCCCCCAAACAAATGCTTTAGATAGCTCTGGGTGATTACTAACTGCCTTGTAGCAGGAGCTGATTCTAGGAGCTCTTTACTCTGCCGCCATCTTGCTGCTTGTTCCTGCATGCACTTTTAAAGAGTGTTAATATTTGGTGCTGAAGTGACTTTGACAAAGGGCACAAGCATTGTGTCTTTTTCTCCGTATTCCAACAATGCTGAGTGTATTAGCCAAAGGGGTGCTGATGCAAAGTACTAGTGATCTGTTGGCTTTTATAAAGGGTATTTAT
This sequence comes from Chaetophractus vellerosus, assembly GCA_004027955.1. NCBI lineage: Eukaryota > Metazoa > Chordata > Mammalia > Cingulata > Chlamyphoridae > Chaetophractus > Chaetophractus vellerosus. The sequence goes on from PVKH010004007.1 coordinate 4,660, forward strand.
TTGGGGTAAAAGCTTACAGTTACAAGGCCCTAAAGAGTCCAACTCAAGGTACCAGAAGAGGTACTTCCTCTCCCAAGTCAGTTGCCACGTGATGAAGCAAGATGGTGGGTGGTTTCTGTGAGGGTTCAGCCTTCCTCTCTCTCAGCTTCAGGCTGGCATAGGACTTGTTTCTTTTGAGGCTCAGTTGCAAACTATCAGGTGAATGGCTCATCTCTCTTCCCAGGGCTGCAGGATCAAAGTTCTCTCCTCTGCCGTGTCTATGGAGCTCTCTCTCTTTTCCTGTGTATCTTCTTCTGTGAGTGCCCATTTATCTAGCCCACCAAAGGGGCAGGGACTCAACCCTGAGTTACTCCCTACTGACAGGATCAAATCAAAGGCCTAATCTTAACATAATTTAATCAAAGACATCTCAGCTGAATCTAATACAATCAAAGGGGATCACACTCAGAGGAACAGACCAGTTTGCAAACATAATCCTTTTTTTTTGAATTCATAAATAATATCAAACTGCTATACCGAGTGACATAATTGATTTTTAAGTTTTTGCCATTCTCACAGATAAAACAGTGTTTCATTGTTTTAAAATTTTTGATATCTAATTCACATACTGTAGAATTCACTCTTTTAAAGTGTACAATTCAGTGCTTTTTAGTATATTCACAATATACTAAATGCAACCATCACCACTATCTAATTCCAGAATATTTTCATAACCCCCAAAAGAAACCCCATACTCATTAGAGTTACTCCCCATTCTCCTCTCCTCCCAGCCCAGGAAACTACTAATGTACTTTCTGTCTCTGTGGATTTGTCTGTTCTGTATAGTTCATATAAATGGAATCATACAGTATGTGACCTATTGTATCTGACTTCTTCCACTTAGCATAATGTTTTCAAGGTTCATCCATATTGTAACATGTCATTACTTCAGTTCTTTTCATGGTTGAATAATATTCCATTGTAGGCATATACCACATTTTGTTTGTCTGTTCATCAGTTGATAGAAATATGGGTTGTTTTTCCTTCATAGTTGTGAATATGAATAATGCCTCTATGAAAAATTCATGTACAAGTATTTGTGTGAACATATGTTTTCATTTCTATTGTATATATATGTAGGAATGGAATTGCTGGGTCATATGGTAGCTCTCCGTTTAGCTTTTGGAGGAACTGCCAAATTACTTTTCAAAGCAGCTGGGCCATTTTATATTTCCATCAGCAATGTATGATGAGGACTCCAATTTTTCCATATCCTTCAAAACACTTGTTTCTAGTTTTTGATTCTAGTCACTCTAGTGGATATGAAGTGATATCTCATTGTGGTTTTAATTTCTATTTCCCTGATGACTAATGATGTTTAGAATCATTTCATATGCTTATTGGCCATTTGTATATCTTTTTGGAAAAATGTCTATTCAAATTCTTTGCCCATTAAAATTTTTTGTCTTTTTGTTGTTGAGTTGTAAGAGTTCTATATATATTTTTCATATTTATATATATTATCGATAGAGGATTTGCAAAATTTTTGCCCCTTCTGTGTATTGTCTTTTCACTTTCTTGAGAGTGTCTTTTGATGTAGAGAAGTTTTTAATTAAGTCCAATTATTTAATTTTTCTTTGCTGTTTGTGCTTTTGATGTCATATCTAAGAAACTGTGGCCAAATCTAAGGTCATGAAGAGTTACACCAATGTTTTTTTCTAGGAGTTTTATAGTCATAGCTAAAAGCTAAAAACGTTTAGGTATTTGATCCATTTTGAGTTATTTTTGTATGTGGTGTGAGATAAGGATCCAAATTCATTCTTTTGCATGTGGATATCCATTTGTCCCAGCACCATTTGTTGAAAAGACTATTTTTTTTCCATTGAATGTTCTTGGCACTCTTGTCAAAAACCAGTTGACCACAGATGTATGGGTTTATTTCTTAACTCTTAATTGCATTTCATTGATCTATATGTCTATTCTTATGCCAGTACCACAGTCTCAATTAAAGTAGCTTTGTATGTTTTGAAATTAGGTAGTGTGAATCCTCCAACATTGTTCTTTCTGAATAGCCAAACCAACCTTGAAAAAGAATTTTCATATTAATTTTAGGATCACATTTTCAATTTTTTCATTGTTACTTTGATTTGCATTTCTTAGATTACTAGTGAAGTTGAAAATACTGCTGTAAATTTATTGGCCTTTTGAATTTCTCCTGTGTCTTGACTCTTAAGACCCTCTGTCCACTTTCTATTGGGGTTGTCGTTTTTTCCCTTAGGGATTTAAAATATTCTTACCTTAAAAGTCAATTTTATTATGATGTAATTTACAAAACACAGAATTTACCCTTCTTAAATATACCGTTTGATGAGTTTTGGCAAATATATACAATTATATCACCACCACCACAATATAGAGAACATTTCCATCAGCCCCAAAAGATGCCTTGTGCTCCTTTGCAGAAAATCTCCTTTCCTAACTCCTGTTCCTAGCTGTCACTGCTTTGTTTTCTGGCCTAGTTATGCTAAAATATAATATACATGGAATAATACAGTATGTAGCCTTTTGTGCCTGTTTTTTTACTTAGCATAAAGCTTTTGAGATTCATCCAAAAGTAGTCCATTCTTTTAAAATTCTTTCTAAGTGGTGTTCCTTTTATTGATGTACCACAATTTGTTCATCCATTCACCACTTGATGGGCATTTGAGTTGCTTCTAGATTTTTGGCTATTATGATTAAAGCTGCTCTGATCACCTGTGTACAGGTGTTTTTTGGGCATGTTTTCATTTCTCGTGTGTAAAAAAGCTTATTGGAATTGCATAAAATTTACATAATTTTGGAGAAGTGGCGTTTTTATACTAGTCCTTCCCATCCAAGAACATGCTATCTTTCTTTCTGCTTTCATATCTGGTTTTCTATGCTTCAACAGAATTTTATAGTTTCTTAAATCTAGTTTTGTACATCTCTTGAATGTCATAATGTGAGTATAATATTTTCCCTAATTTCCATTTTCAGCTAGCAATTGCCATTCCAATTAACTATTGATTTTTATATAGTCAGCCAAATTTTATCAACTTAAGTAGCTTTTACTAGGATGCTTTGGGTTTAAAGAAGTAGAAAACACCCAGACAGTAGAAAAGTAGAAAAGATAGATAAATATAAAATCCTTTTTTTTTTTTACAAAGACAAAAAAAAAGAAATTGGGTAAGGCTCCCAGGTGATGCTTCCGGTACAAGGACCATATTTTGAGTAGCAAGCTTCTAGACAAGTGGTTTCCAATTTTTTCTGTACGTTACAATCACACCTGGAAAGCTTTTAAAAATCCTGATGTTTGTGGGCAGGAACCAAGTATTAGAATTTTAAAAACACATCCTAGTAATTCCAACATGCAGCAAAGTTTGGGAACCACTGTTCTAGACCAGGGGTCAACAAACTATGGCCTGCAGGTCAAATCTGGCCCACTATGTTTTTGTAAATAAAGTTTTACTGGAGCATAACCACACTCATTTACTTCTGTATTGTCTATTGCTGTTTTCATTCTACCACGGCAAAGTTGAGTAATTGCTAAAGAGTCTTATGGCCCACAAGGCCTAAAATATTTACTATCTAGCCTTTTACTGTGAAAATTTGATGACCCCTGTTACAGATCATAGAAAAAGAAAGACAAAGAAGGATTAAGTTCCTTTGTCAGCTGTCTTCTGCAGGCTTTTGTGTGAATTTATGATTTCTAGTAGGCTCTGCTTTATTAAGGGAGGCTACTCTCCCTTCACCCCCCTGTCCCCTCATGGCCTAATTGTGTTGATTTTCTAAACTTATGTGATATCTGAAAAACTATAATTCCAGCAAATAAATTCAACAAGCTGCTACTATATGTCAGGTACTTGGGATACTTTTGAGAATAAAAATGACAAAAAACCATAGCCATATGGAGGTTTCATTCTAGTAGGGGCAGGGAGGTGAGAGACAGTATAAACAAATCAAATTTGAAAAACACAGTGTAATGGTTTGAGTTTGATTTAATTATGAATTCCAAAAATATAGATTAGATTATGTTTGTAAACTAATCTGTTCATCTGGGCATGATTAAGTTATGAGTAGGGCGTTAACTGTCACGTCAGTGAGACGTTGAGCCCCACCCCTCGGTGGGCGTGGTCTCAAGTATAAGAGATTGGAGAGAAGCAGATTGAGAGAAGAGATTTGGAGAAGCAGATTTGAGAAGCAGTTTTGATGTTGGAGTGAGCCGATCGCCGGATAGGCTACAGCTGGCCTTGTGGAGAGACGCAACGCAGAGAGTCTCATAGTCTTCAGCTGAACTCGTGAAGGAAACAGAAGCTAAGCCCGGAAACGCAGCCCCGGGAACAGAGGAACCCGGAAGCCCGAACCCTGGAGACGTCGGCAGCCATCTTATTCCAACACGTGGACTTGGGTGAGGGAAGAACTTTATGCTTTGTGGCCTGGTAACTGTAAGCTTCTACCCCAAATAAATACCCTTTATGAAGACCGACCAATATTTGATATATTTCAAAAGGCACACCTTTGGCTGACCAAAACACACAGTAAGTTGTATGGTAACGATTTCTATGGAGGAAAATAAAGCAGAGAAGCCTTAATGAGAAGGTGGTGGCATCTGAGCAGTGACCATAAGGAGTTAACAAAGTGAACTATGTGGAAATCTGAAGGAAGGATCACATTCCAGGCAGAACGAATCAACAAGTTCAGAGCTTTTAGGTGGTGCATGCCTTATCAGCCTGGAAAACAAAGTGGAGGCCAGTGTGGCTGGAACAAAGGCAGGAGTGTGGGAGGAGATGTGGTCTGAGAGGTAACATGTGGCCAGATCATTTAGGGTCCTATAAGCCATTGCCATAGCTTTGGCTTTTAGAGTGAGATGGGAAACCAGTGGATGGTTTTAATTATCTGGCGATGTGATCTACATTTTAACAAGATCACCCTAGTTGCTGTGCTGAGAAGAGACTGAAGAAAGTCAAGTGCAGAATCTGTGAGACCTCTTAGGAGGCTATGGAAAAATTCCAAGTAACAGATAATGGTGGATTGAAACAAGGTCATAGCAGTGGAAACGGTAAAAAATGAAACACAAAATTTTTCCTCAATCTAGTGTATAATTTGTCAGTTCCTCCTAGATTTCTTGTGTTAGATAATCTGCTTTAGTTTTGCAAGTTTTTCTGTTTTGTTTACATGGTTGTTAGATAGCATTTTGAATTCGATATTGTCCTGAAAACTCAGCTGTACCTAGTTATTCTCCTATGCCTAATATTTCAAAACATTATAGAAGTTTTGATAAAAACTAGCTGTGAAAGCACCTGAAAGGGTTTGTGTAGAATGAGGTAGATTATATTTATTTTCATATTTCTATGCTTTCAGAACCACATTTTTATTATATTGCTTTATTTCCCCCACTATAAATAGCATACACACCCACATATTAGTTTTATAGTCTTTAGGTTTAATCAGGAAGCAGGATATGGATTCGTATATTTTAATTTTAACCTTAATAATCTAATTCTGAGATCATTCTCTTTAGGGTTTCGCTTCAGATTACAGACATGCATAGAAATTTATTTCTCAGAAATTCATACAAAAATACAAAGATAAGCTCATACAAATTCACTGAAGAGCAGCAGACAAAATAAAGGAGTTGATGTGGCTCATGAAGAAAACGTCAGAGACAGTTTGAAAAAGTTGGGTAAAATAATTATTTGCAGGTAAGCTTTTTACCTGGAAAACATGAAATACCAATCGCAAAACTATTAAAAACAGTAAGAAAAGTCAATGAGATGGGTTGGTACAATATAAATATAAAGAAATAGACTTTGCATATATAAACAACAACCAGTTAGAAGATATAATGGAAGAAAGATCCACTTGAAATAGCAAGAAAGCAACAACAACAAATGATAAAACTAGGAATAAGCTCACCTCTAGTTACACATTAGTTATCAGTTGGAGGGCTCAACAAGCAAAACAATAACAATAACAATAACAAAACAGTGCCCAGGCGCCAGCCCCAGGAGCTCTAAGTCAGTTGATGTGGGGAAGGCCCAGGTAGCGGGGGTGGGGGGGATATATAAGTGAATAAAAATTAAAGGTTCCTACTTTTCAAAATCTATATTAAGAAAACTTAGAATACTATTGAGGGATATAAAAGAAGACTTGAACAAAGGGAAAAGCATATGATATTCTTATTTAGAATGACTGAATATCATAAAGAGTTCAGTTCTCCCTATGATTTATATAGGCTATAAATTCAATATGATTTCATAAAAATACTGTCTCAATATTTGTTTCTCAGCTGCTAAAACAAATACTATGCAGTGGGTTGGCTTTACAACAAGACTTTATTGGCTCACAGTTTCAGAGTCTAGAAGGTTTGCTTCCCTCTGGAGTCAGAATTGTTCTGGCTGGCCAGTGATCCTTGGGTCTAGTGCAAAATGTTTGCAAAGGGCCCAAATGTAAATGAGACTTTGGTATATGATAAAATGGCATATCAAATCAATGGGGGGGGGGAAGTAAATTATTTAATAAAAGAAGTTATATAATGAAGAGACATTTCAAACCAGTGGAACAAAAGATAGTCTACTCAATAAAAGGTCAAATGGGTAGCCATCTTAAACAAATAAACTATAGTTAATCTTTAATACATAATACATTCCAAATGGATATATTAATCTATAATATATAATACATTCCACATGGATAAAAGACTTAAGGATGAAAAATATAACCCTCAAAGAACATAAGTGGGGAAGACCATTCTCAATATAACCCAACATTCTAAAGCCATAAAAGCAAAGATTCATGAATTTGACTACATAAAAATACAATTTCTGCATGTCAGGGAACACCAGAACAAAGTGAAAAGATAAATGACCAAAATGACAAACTGGAAAAAATTTTTTGCAGTTTCTCATAAAGACAAAGAGCTAAGATCTAAAGCATGTCTGTAATAAAAAAAAAAGACCAACAACTCAACAGAAAAATAGGCAAAGAATAGAAACAGGAAAGGTCACAGAAAAGGAAATTCCAATGGCTATTAAAAATATGAAAATATGGTCTAACTTACTCATAATAAGAAAAATTTTAAAATTATGATAAAATATTTTTTATTTATCAGATCAACAAAGCTAAACATTTTTGATAAAATACTGCATTGGCAAGGATGTAAGCAAGGACATGCATTGCTGGTAGGAGTGAAAATTGGTATAACTTCTTTAGGATTAATTGGGCAGTATCTAGATTAATTTTGGTAGATATACACTAGCAAATTGATCTTGCAATTCCACTTTTTTTTTTTAAGATTTATTTTTATTCACTTATATATATAGGCCCCCAACCGCTGCCTGTGCTCGCTGTGTTCATTTTTGCTTTGCGTTTTTCCATGTCTGCCTATCTCCCTCCGCTGTGTCAGCCCACTGCGCAGCGGCCTGCCCCCTCCAGGAGGCCCCGGAAACCGAACCTGGGCCTCCCATGTGGTAAACCGGAGCCCAACCAATTGAGCCACAGCCAGTTCCTGCAATTCCACTTTTAAGTTTCTGTACTGTTAAGGGAAAAGAAGTGCCAGATGTAGAACAAGGTGTATAGTATGCTACCATTTATGTGGGAAAAAAAGAATATATGTGTTAGTAAATTCATGGTCTTTCTCTAAAAGGATACATAAGAAGCTGGTTATAGTAGTTTGCTCTGGGAAGGGAAACCAGGTGGCTAGGGGACTGGGAAAGGAGAGAGATTTCATGTTGTTAATCTTTTTGTACCTTTTGACTTGAGCCTTGATTCATGTTATTAGCCTTTTTGTACCTTTTGACTTGAACCTTGTTCCTTGCCTATATTACTTACTTAAAAAATTAATGATAAAATCAGTCACAGCTGGGATTGACCAACTGGTCTGTCTCATCAGATACTCACAAACAACTAATTTGTAGTTCATAATTAATAACCAATAAATGTTAAGCTATTCTGTATGATCCAGAGGAACATGGCTTTATATTATAGTCTTTGCTTCTATCCTTTTAGTATGTCCATTATGTTGTTATAAATTGGTAAGAATGGGTCTTATAGTAGCCACTTTTGAAAATATATAATTCTATAATCATTGGCACTGTATTTTAAAATATAATAAACTCTGTAAAAATAACTAAAAATCAGTAATGTTAAAGCTGTGCCATTTAAAATACATAATTGATTATGCTCTTTAAAAATACTTACATTTTTATAATAATGCTCTAGAACATTATTTTCTTATTTTTGTTCAAACTTTTTTAGTGTGGGTTTTAAGCCACTGATCAATAGCATTTTCGTACTTCCCTGGTTCTTTTAGCCAGTCCTGATGCCACCGAAGGTTTGCTATAACATTTGAATAGTTCTGTCCTATGCTTTGTTTCCAATTGATAAACTGCTCTTTATTATACTGATGGACAGAAGCAGAAACTTTAGGGTAGTTTATAATGGAACGAAGCTTTTGATCCAAAGAATAAGTAATTTCTGGAAATTTTGTAGCAATATTTGTTAGTTCATCTGGATCGGATGAAAGATCTGAAAGAAAAAAATTAAATACCTGTCAAAATAGTTACATGCAAAAAAAATATATTTTTCAGAATGTACTGCTCTTTGACAGATGATGTACTAGATTTATTTTTATTTTCAGTTTTTCTTCTTGTAGTAAGATGAAGGATAGTATAAATGGTAGAATAATATACAAATAATATAAACTCTAATGTATGCCGAACTTACCTTCCTTCCTACCATCATCCTGCTATCTCAATGTTTTTCTTATTCATTCTTAGATGGCAGGAAAAGTAAAAAAGTCAAACTTTTACTGTTAGTAAGCTAACTTAGGCCTGGTTCTTCCTGTTTTTAATGTCTTGCCTGTTTTAACATGCAGAGAAAATAATTTATCAATTTTTATACTGACCCACATCAACAGTCCACTGGGTACAAGAATTCTTTAAAACATGGCCAAGACACATTCTTGCAACTTCATGTAGTCCTAGTTTTCTTTATATTTTAGCATCTTGTGCTTGGATTATTTGAAAGTTACATTCATCAATACTGTCCATTTGAGCAAAGACCCATGAAAACTAAAACCTTTCTCAATCACCACTAGCAACAGAGTATTGTTAAGTATTGTAATGTTAAGATACATAAGCACCCTTTTTGCAGACAATGGGGGATACAGAGGTTGTAACTAGGAAGTCAATATAAGTGGATAAAAGCAATTAAAAAATATTATGGCAATTTACCTAGGATAGTAAATGAATAATATATGTTGAGAGAAAATCCTCCATGAACCTATTTGAGTGCATTGACCAGGAGGCCCTCGAAGACAAATGACTTTGCTAGGTGACTCCAGGTGGCAACTCTTGGGAAAAGGGAAGCCAGTGAATAGACCCTAGAAAATGCAGGAAAGGCTAACTCTTCCTCAGCCCCCCCCCCCATAGTCACATATGCTTTTCTGCAAAACAAGGCCAATGAACTAGGAAGACATGCCTATTACTCATTAGGATGAAAACTTAAGGACGTCCTTTTTTGAGGCTAAGAATCCCCTGCTCTTAGAAATAAGGAGTTCAGGCAGTTGGTCCCTATAATTTTGAATTTGTAACTGGCAAGAAAACTTGAGAAATGAAGACTAATAAAGGCTTTTGTACATATTTTAGTAAAAAATAGGGATAAATGTAAATAAAAGCCTAAATCCAATAATGCTATTTAAAAATTAATTCATAGAGTAGTCAGGCAGGCAGGTATTTTTTTAATGTGGAAGGACCATGGGCTTTGGAGTCAGACCTGGGTTTTCTTAGCTGTGAGATTTTGCACAAGTATTCAAATCCCTCTGACTCCTACTTTCCTTATTTGTAAAATGAGGATAATGGCTATCTTGTAGAGTTATGACAAAGACTGAAGAATATATATAGAATATCAGGCTTCTTAGGTAGGTGTTAATTCTCCAGAGTAGATGAAACTAAGGAGCAAGGAGAGGGTGGTGACTGCTGATTGGGAAAAATAATGATGAGTATTAAGATACCTTGATCAGAGAAAACAGTGATTTCTATCATGAGACTCAGATCAAAAGTCTTAAGGGGCACTTGATCTGAAATTCAGATGCTGATTTGCAAAAAAGCTGCTGTTCACACAGGCAACCTTATGTAGATGGTTCCAGCATGAGAAGCAGCAGGTATTCATTTATTTAATGATGATCATTATTACATCTCTTAAATAACACTGTGTAGGTCAGCTCATTACACGCATTATTACACTTAAAAAAATATATCAACAAATTTACCAAAGAGTTGAGGCAATACTGAAGCACCATCAGAGTAGGCTATATACTTCCATTGGTCAGTGCGAAGCATGTAGGTAGAAGCATTCACGTTACATCCATGGAATTCACTCAGAATCCAGGGCGGATGTAGATATTTGCATTTGTGACCATTCTTAAGTTTTTCTGATGATAACGGTAACAAAGAGTATCCACTTAGGTTCTGAGGCAGAGGAATTCCAGCAATATCTATGTAACAAAAGCAACACCATTTAAAAAAAATGATTCATTCTTTCATTGGTTGAACATTCATAAATGATATCATTTACACTTTTCCACGTCATTAAAGATATATAGATTTTGTAAACAGATTGCCTGGGTTTCAATGCCTACTGCATTAGTCATGTGGGCAAGTTATTACCCTCTATGAACCTCCGTTTCTTCATCTGTAAAAGGGGGATATTAATAATGGTACCTATACCTCATGGTTTTGTTTTAGGTTTAAATAAGATAATTTATGTAAAATGCTGAGAACAGTGACTAGCACCAAAGGACTCATGGATTGAATTGTGCTGCCGCCCCCCCCCCAGCCTCCCCCCACAAAAAAACCATGTTCAAGCCCTAAACCCTAGTCCTACATGTGACTTCATTTGGAAATAGGGTCTTTGAAGATATTATTAGTTAAAATGAAGCACTGGGTTAGGGTGGGCCCTGATCCAATATGACTGGTTGTCCTTATCCGAAGGGGAGAGAAGGCACAAGAGAGAATGCCATGTGATAACTGAAGCAGAAATTGAAGCCCAAGGATTGTTGGCAACTTACCAGAAGCTAGGAAGAGGCAAGGAAAGATCTCCCCTTTAAGAGTACCCATTTTCACTCTCAAAAATGTCCTGATTTAGACATAAATTGGACGGTAAACCTAATATCACTAAATAAACAAAAAACAAAATGAAACAAAAAACCATTTACACAGTTGTAAAGCCTATATTTTCTTCTTAATAATATATGAGGAGGGGTGCGGATGTGGCTTAAATGGTTGGGTGTCTCTCTCCCATATGGAGGGTACTGGGTTCGATCCCCGGGTTCGATCCCCGGGACCTCCTGGTAAAATAAAGAAAAAATATAGAAGGCGCGTGGGCCACCAGGCCCTGCAAGCAGGCGTGCCGTCAGGCCCTGTGCATGGGTGCGCTGCACGCAGCAAGATGATGACGTTAACAGGAGAGTGACACAAGGGAGAGCCAAGATGAGACACGCCGAAAAACCAGGAACGAAAGAGGCACAGGAAGCAGAACACCTCTCTCCCACATCGGAGGTTCCCAGGATCAAATCCCAGTGAAGACAAGAGGAGAAGGATGAGAAGAGAGGACAGGAAACGGACACAGAGAATTGCTCAGCGAATGGACACAAAAACAGCAGAAACAGGGAAAGGGGGGTGGTTAAAAATGGATAAAAAGTAAAATAAATAAATACATCTTAAAAATATATATATATCAGGAACACTTTCACATATCATTTCACCTTTTTAAATACAATTGACTATTTTTCACCATTACTGCTGGACACTCGTTTTAAATTCTTTCTTGATATAGTATAATACTATAATAAATATTCATGGAAACAAATATTTGGGTATATCTATTGTTTTTTTCTCTAAAATTTGAATTTCTAAGTCAAAAGGTATGCACATTTCTTAGAAATCTAAAACATAATGCCACATTGCCCTCCAGAAAATTTGTGCCAGTTAACATTCTCAGTTAACATTCCCAGCAGTGAATGAGACCTGTTTCCAATATAACATTTTCTGATTCTTCCTAATCTTTGCAAACTCTACATGTGTAAGAAAAATGGTATCTTCTTGTTTTAAATTTTTATGATTACTGAGTGTGGACCTTTAAAATTATCTTGGGTATTTGCATATCTTCTGTTGTGAATTGGTTGTTTATATTCTTTGGTCATTTTCTAATAGTGTCTTTGTCTTTTTCTTATAGATTTATGAGAGTGGTATCAATATTAACCATTTATTATTTATAAAAAGTTAACTTTAAATAAATAATACTGTTACAATGTTGTCTTTCGGCTTCAACATAAGTTTCCATAAGTTTCCTGCTGTATTCTCTTGCTGTACTTCCTGCTGTACTTTCTCTTTCTACCTTTTCTCTAGTTAACATCTGGTTAATAGTTTTATATAAAGGCCCAGGTTCAGATATTCTCCTTCATCGCTCTCCAATAAATCATATAAATGTAGTTTTTTCCCTTTTGGTTGTAAAAATAATATTCATTATGAAACACATTAAAGATTGTACTAAGCTATATAAATGTTAGTTTCCAGTTTAGAATTAGAAATATACTGGATTTTGGCTTTACTCTCTTTACTTTCTTCGGGCAGGGCTACTCAATGCATGATCAAAATGCTGATAATTAAATATATTATGCAAGGAAACATGACTCAAGTCTATTACCAAGAAATACGAATGAAAAAAAACACACAAAAAGCTATGAAGAATGATGAGTTTTAGAAAATAGTAATAATTCAGTAATTGCCAAAAAAAACTAAAGTCGCAGAGAACCTACATCATTTCCAGAGGAGTGGGTAAGGGATACAAAAGAGTACCTGGGAATGTTTTGTCTTAGCTAAAGAAATATGTCAAATAACATAAAGTAGGCAGGGATAGGCAGGGGCCCCTGTAGGTAGATAAATGAAAATTCCTCCCTAGCCTAGTATTCCAAACAACCTCATTTAGTATTATTTAATATTATAAAATCTGCCAGGTTGTAGATGACTCTTTAAATTTTATGATATATAAAGTGGTAAGTAGTGATAATGGTAAAATGATTTCAACCATGCATATTAATCAACTAAAATAAAAGATGATAGAATAAGTAGTAATAGACTAGGACTCACAATAGACAGCTCCTTAAAGATAATGAACTATTTATTTGCTGAAATCATTTAAAAGATAAATGAAATGTGAAATATCATTATGAAATACATTGAGGAAAAAAACTTTGGAATCACTCCAACCTTCCATAATCCTTTGAAATATTTTTTGCAGTTTTGATGACGGAACCTCAAGAAAACAGAAAAAGGCTAACAAAGTCAAGCAAATATGATGATCCTGAGGAGGCTTTTCTTTGAGAATGGGGTAGAGTGGGGAGAGTTCTACATGAGGAAAATCTGGGGAAGGAAACTGTAAAGAAATGTCAACATAAATATGCATATATTCATAAAACTATGTACATGAGAGACAGACACACAAATATACATAATTATATACACATTTCTTCTAAAAAGAGAAATGAGGAAAAAGCAATAGAGATGTGCTGTAAATTAATGGATCCAGAAAGTGGCAGAGATGGCTAAGTGTGATAATTGCTTTGGGAGAAAGGGGAGCCAGCAATGATGACTAAGAAATTTAAGAGATTAAAAATATACATCAGATAAAAGAATATGAAAGAAGTGTGATCAAATAAAAAAGTGTGATCTGAAATAAAAAAGAAAGAGTACTGATATAAATTAACTCTAAAGAAATTTAAGACTCTGAATTAGTCTCTCATTGAATAAAGGGAGAAAGACTTTGTAGCAGGAGGAAGGAGATTTAAAAAACTTTTATTTTCTTGATTTTAAGATGCATGTTTCCTTCACATTTGGACATTTCTGAAATTAGAATCTATTTTATATTATACCTTTTCCCTTAACTGCATTCTATTTATGAATTAATACTTTTTGCAGTTGATGGTGTCTTAGAATAGAGGAATAACAGTATTTAAATGTAAATGATTTTAAAGTGCTCTGTGCTAAATTATGTAGAAACTAGAAGTCAGTTTTATATAATCACCTTTGAACTTAATGATGGCATTGTTTTAGTATCTTCAACAAAAACGGCTAACTACCTTGATTCAAATGTGGCTGTTACAGACCTATGGCTATGCTTGTTGATATTAAGAAACCAGTAAAGCAAACAGAGCACAGAACTGTCTAAAGATACTGTGGAGAAATATGTTTATGGCAGCAGATTAAGGGACTTTTCTAACACTGTACAGAGTTAGTAGTTTCAAAGTAGATGGAATAATCCAGAAAGGAAATGCTTACATTTTTGGGAGGTGGTGGCAGAGAATGAAATGATGTACAAATTGTATCTATAAAGTTATAAGCTTGAATATCATATGTGGCTTACTTTATAATCATATCCTGATTATGAATCTTTTGAAGGGAAAATGACTACAGTAAGTGAAGGACACAGGAACATGAGGATATTATCCTCATTTTTCGGAGTATGGACCTGACTCAGAGTTATATGCATTGCTCAAAGTTATAAACAAATCAGCAGGGCCTCTGACTACTTTGCTTGTTCATTCCCCAGCATTTTGACAAATAAATATTTACAGAATTGCATTACTTACCAAGCATAGTAGGATAAATATCCACAAGAGAAACCACATTTGGTACTTGTACATTGGCCTTAATACCTGGTCCCATCATCAAAAGTGGAACATGGGCACTAGCTTCATACATACTCATTTTATAAAACTGTCGATGTTCCATGGCCAATTCTCCGTGATCAGATGTGAATATGACAATAGTTTTCTGGAGAAGACCCAAATGGCGAAGAGCCAAAATAATTTTACCTACAACAAAAATCAAGATAAATCTATTTCTTAATTAGCTTTTAGTTCACATTTTTTTTCTATCACATTAAATTTTTAACAACTCTATAAAAATTTCAGGATGCTTCTTTTAAAACATAAAGTAGAAGAAAAATTGCAGGTGTTAGGAATTATTCTTTCCAAAAATAGCCTGCTTTAATTTTTCCCTGAAACTAAAAATTGGGAATCATACCTTACATAGCGAATATGTGCTTAGCCTTTATGAATGTGCACATTCATTTAACAAATATTTGAGCATCTATCATGTTCCAGGTACTATTTTAGTTGCTGATAAATAGCCGAAATATATAGATGATAGGTAAGAAAATGGACAAAGATGACAAACTTTATGGGAATCATTTCAATCATGGCTGGACAATGGAATCACCATAGTTTTTTTAAAGAAAAAATATATTGATTCTTACAACCCATTCTACAGAATCAATTTTTGGAGAGAGGGCCACTAATTGAAGAGTCTTGGATTCCTTAGAACCCTTTAACATTACCATGTGAGGCAGAAGGAATGAACAGACAATTTATCTCCTGTTCTTAAATAAGTTATACTAAGTCTCATTTGTCTGTGTCCCAGTTGACAGACTAGAGTGAGGAAGGAGAAAATATATTATCCATAGGAACTCTTGCCTCTTCCTGAAAGCTTCTTTATTTGAGATTATGCTGGCTTGCTTTCTATGTTTCTATCAGAGAATGAGGGGAACAAATCTTCCCCTTTGTACCTCAAATGAGAAAAGAAAGAGAGGTCTGGATGCCAGCATTGTACGTGTCTCAGATGATGGAAAGAGTTAACATTGAGATCTCCACAGGCCCACAATCTCTGCCTGCCACAAGGTAGTAAGAGGGGAGAACGCCTCCTCTCCCTGCTGCCCAAGCAATCTTCAGATCATGCCCATAAAACTGGCTGAGGGTTGTGGAAATCCCACCTTTGTCGAAGGGCTGGAGGCAGTGACTATGAATATGATTCATTATATTCTTGGATAGGAAATAAAGGGAGAGTGAGATTCCTCTGATCAGTCTCTGTCTCTTAGTGTCCTGAAACTTCCCCCTCGTTGTAATTGAGAGAGTAAAAATAAGGTGAGAGAGGAGTCATTCCTATTTTGGCAGTTCCTTAAACTGGGGTACAGGGTCCTGTATTATAAAAAAGCCCCTCAGTTTAATCTGAGGTCCAGTCAGAACTGAGAACCACTGCTCTATGGAGTTATTTAAGGAGTTCAGTCGCTCGTGATCTTTTGCTTGGACAACTGTAATTGCTTCCTAGTTGTTCTTCTTGCCTCCACTCCTTTTTCCCCCTCCACAGTACCCCTTGTACCATTCTGATGGCCAGCTTTCTAAGACACCTGATCATGTCACAACCCTGCCTAAAACTTTTTAGCAGCTTCCCATTGTCAAACTCCTCATGCTACACAAGTCTCCTGCCCACTCTCCAGCCTCAGACTGCTCAGCTATTCCCTAGAACTTTGTCTTGTAGCAAGCCCAAACAACTTAAAATTCCCTGAACACAGCATACTAATTTAGACTTTCTTGCTTCTGCACACACTGTGCCCTCTGCGTCAATGCCCTTTCCCCCACTTCGCACTTTGCAAATTCCTATTTTTCCATTATGACCCAGCTCAAGCTTTACCTCCCTGGTGAAGCATTCCCTGCCTCTCCGGATAGAATGAATCACTCGGTCCCTCTAGACCCTTATAACTTGCATATTACTGTAGATACATCAATACACTATAACTTCTGGTGTTTGCTTTCATTCAGTAAATGTTTATTGCCTGCTTACTAAGTGCAGGCTCTATGGTATGCACCTAGGATGGAATAAGACTGAATGTCCCTACGTTCATGAAGCTTGCATTCTTTAAGAAGTTAGACAGTAAACAAGTAAACAAACAAAATAATTAAAAATTATGATGTAAACACACAAGGTGATACAGGGTAGATAGAGTACGTTGGATGACTTAGTGTGGTTGAGGAAGGCGTCCCTGAGGTGATATTTGAGCTGAGAGCTAAAGCCTGAGGAACCAGCCATGAAAAAATGTAAAGAGAAGGGCATTCCAGGCAGAGGGCCTTCAAGGCAAATATAATGGCCCTGAGGTGGGGAAAGATCTTGCAGTGATTTTAATCAATGTGCGATTTCTTAATATTATTCAACTTCGTATCACTAGTGTAAGTGCACGACATAGTATATGATAGCTAGTAGGCACTAAAAAACATGCTTGCTGAAGGAGCACAATGAACAGTAATAAACACTATTTTGTAACCAGACCAATGTAGATTTAAAACAAAGATGCAATATATTCCTTGAACTTTATATCTTGAAGTAAGCAAGCTGCTGCCTTTTTTTCTCTGAAGAGATTTCAAGAGAAGTGTTCCCATACCCCCTGTAACATTATATAGTATGTCACTTCAGTAGATACGGATGAATGGATAACTGTAAACTTTCAAAAGTGACTTCTAGTGTACATTAACTAACATTAGAAAATATCAATGAAATATAAGGTAACAATTGTATGCACTTATGGTTAAAGAAACTTAAATTTTTATTTGCATTTATGATTGAGTACTTGGAAAGTCCTTAATATTTATTATATTTGATAAATTATAAATAATTTGTCCATATGGATTTTGCTTTCTGCTTTATTCTTTTCAATTTTTACCCAATGAATGCTTTTTTTTTTTTTAAAAAAAAACAACCATTCACTTGTAAACTCCCAAAGTTAACTCTGTATAGAAGAGATGCTACCTATACTCCACTAATACAATTATGCTATACTACAAAGTACAGCAAAATAAATTATATGGTATTATGAAAATAACTTTTGTTATAAAAATGGATATTTTTTCTTAACTAGTGCCTCTCCACATCTGAATTGGAAACTCTAAAGCAGGCAGAGCACCTTCTTGATAATTATTTTATGGAGGCAGATTTGGTTTTGTGTTTGCCTTCTACCTGAATGAGGAAAGGAAATTCACCAAGATTCTGGACCAGAATATATACAGGGAAGCTGATTTCAACTTTAGCTAAGCCTCTCTCTAAAGGGGCCTGGGGGAAAGGATTTGTTTTGCAGTTGTTTCAAGTATGAGTCGCAAGATTCTATGGGTAAACTTTCTCACCTCCTAGGACATAAGCTGCCTTACACTTACTTACCTGCCACGTGTGTACCTGTGTTTAGCTGAATGGTGATTCCTGAATAAGGCCAGTAAAAAGTTTTGATTTCAGCAGATGGTAGCCTTCTATGACCCTTTCTTTAAGTATGAATAAATTTGAGTATTTGTTAATTTATGAGTAATTAAGAGAGAAAAGGCTTTTTATTCTATTAACAATGCAAGTTATCCAATATTTATATGTGTCAAGATTCTCATCATTCTAAGTCTGTAGTATCTCAGCAACTGTTGTAAGAAATTATCTGAGAGTGTTCATACAAGTCACCAACCAGCATGACCATAGTTTGTTGGAAAAATACTACACTTTTTTCTTTATGTAATTGCTTATCAACTATATCACTTACCAAGCATTGCATCTGTCTCAGCACACATAGCATAATAAAATGCTCTAATATTCTTAATTTCTTTTTTTGTGAACTTCCCAGTACAGTTTTTTGTATAAGAAGAATAATAATCTATAGGGTGCATTTCTGACAGAGGCAACCACTTTGGGATTTTGATGGCATTGTAAGATACCTAGAAAATGGAGAAAAAACTTGGTTATGCTATCAAAGAAGTAATATTCCTCCCCCCATCCCCTCAACAAGTACATATGCTGAAGTAGAAAATATTTAATTACTTAGAATAGTAGAAAAGAATGGTTATGAATTATGTAAAGAAAACAGTAAATCAAATGCATAAATTAGGAACACACTGTTAATATTTCCAGTAACTACAAAAGGTACATATCAATATCTGTGTATATAGTGAAACAGTTGTGAAAATTATTTTTAAAATTATACATGTTAATGAAAAACATGAGCTATATTAGATAGTATTCTAGTCCAGAAAAGTGTCCAAGCACTTTAAACAGTTGTATGACAATTCAAAACTCCAGACTCAACAACCTAAGAATCGGAACTCCTCCCCAGCAGTTCATTAGGAAAAATACTAATATGTAGTGAAATAGCCAAAAATTTGTTTTAAAAGACACAGCTTTTTAATACATACAGATGCTTACAGTTTTGGTAAAAACAATTAAGACTATACCATTAGGTCATATATCATTTAAGTCACGTAACATTCAAAAGGCAAAAAAAATCTACTTACTATTTACTTCCAAGTTATTTAACACATTGAATTTGGCTAGTACTAACTCCAGACAAATATTTGAAGATGGTGCTCTCAGAACTTTTTAAGAAGACCGGAAGTATCTAAAACTTGGAAATTATTTCCTTTAAAATAATGTGTACTAAAAAGTGTTTTTTGGGGCTGGCTGTAGCCCAGTTGGTAGGGCGCCGGTTTACCACATAGGAGGCCCCGGGTTCA
>PVKH010004008.1:0-24022 GCA_004027955.1 Chaetophractus vellerosus
ACTGGGTACATAGACTGGATTTGAGCAACTAAACAGGGACAACCCTAAAGAACTAAAACAGGTTGAACCAAAAATCAAAGAACGGCAGTAACACAGCCTCCTGCCTCTAAATCCATACACAAGAGAGAGAAATTGAGCACCAGAGTAAACTCACCATCATAATCAGATTCCAAGACATCAGCAAAAAATTACATCCATACTAAGATAAAGGAAGATATGGCTCAAGCAAAGGAATATATCAAGGCCTCAGATGGGACACAGGATTTGAGATAACTAATCAAAAAGATTCATACAAATCTCCTAAATCATATCAATGTGTTGAGAGGAAATATGGCTGAAGAGATAAAGGACATAACTAAGACACTAGGTGATCACAAAGAAGAATTTGAAATTTTAAGTAGAAAAATAACAGAGCTTATGAAATGAAAGACACAATAGGTGGATCAAAAACACATAGGCATACAACTATGGACTTGAAGTGATACAAGAAAGAATAAGTGATGCAGAAGAAAGAGCAGCTGAAATTGCAGAGAGAGAGGAACACAGAGAGAAAAGAATGGAAAAAATTGAGCAGGGGCTCAGGGAGTAGAATAATAACACAAAACACAACAACGTGTGTGTAATGGGAGTTCCAAAAGGAGAAGAGAAGGGATAAGAGGCAGACAGCATATTTGAGGAAGTAATGGCTGAAAATTTCCCAACTTTTATGGAAGAAATGAAGATATATGTCCAAGAAGAGTGGCATATTCCAATCAGAATAAATCTGAATAGACCTACTCCAAGACACATACTACTCAGACTGCCAAATGCCAAAGATAAAGAAAAAAATTCTGAAAGCAGCAAGGGAGAAGCAAACCACCACATTCAAGGGACGCCCAGTAAGAATTAGTGTGGATTTCTCATCAGAAACCATGGAGGTGAGAAGACAGTAGTATGATATAATAGTATACTGAAAGAGAAAAATTGCCATCTGAGAATTCTTTATCCAGCAAAAAATTGGTGAGTTTAAAATATTCACAAATAAACAGAAACTAAGAGAATTCATTAAAAAAGAATCCATCTTTTCAGGAAGCACTAAAGAGAGCCCTACAGCCTGAAAGGAAAAGGCAGGAGAGTGAGGCTTGGAGGAGAATGTAGAAGGGAAAACTATCAGGAAGGATAAAAAAAAGAGTAAAAAGTCAGGCAAAAATAAAATATGTCATATGAAAGACAAAGAATAAAACGGTGGAAGTAAATAAGGCACTTATAGTAATATCATTGAATGTGAGTGGATTAACTCCCCAATCAAAAGATATAGACTTGCAGAATGGATAAACAATCAAGAGCTATCCATATGCTGTCTACATGAGACTCACTTTAGATCCAGGGATATAAATCAGCTGAAATTGAAAGGTTAGAAAAAAGATATTGCACACAAACAGTAACCAAAAAAGAGCAGGGATAGCTATACTAACATACTAACAGTAGACCAAACAGACTTTAAATACAAAAATTTTATAAGAGATGAAAAACGGTCATTATACATTAATAAAAGGGACAATCCCCCAGGAAGAAATAACAGTAATAAATATCTGTGCAGCTAACTAAAGTGCCCCAAAATACATAAGACAAACTCTGACAAAACTGAAGGGAGAAATAGATATCTCTACAATAATGGTTGGAGACTTCAACACGCCACTCACATCATTTGATAGAACAACTAGACAGAAGATCAACAGGGGAACAGAGAACTTAAACAATATGATAAATGAGTTAGACCTAACAGACATATACAGAATGTTGCATCCCAAATCAGCAGGTTATACATTCTTCCCAAATGCTCATGGATCATTCTCCAGGATAGACCACACAAAGTAGGTCTCAATAAATATAAAATGATTGAAATTATACAAAGTACCTTCTCAGATCATAATGGAATGAAGCTGTAAATCAATAATAGATGGGAACGGGGAAAATTCACAAATGTGTGGAGACTAAATAACATACCCCTAAACAATCAGTTAGAAGAAAGAGGCAAAATCAAAGACCTAACTGAACACTTGGAGGATCTAGAAAAAGAACAGCAAAGCAATCCCAAAGCAAGCAGAAGAAAAAGAAATAATAAAGATTATAGCAGAAATAAATGAAATTGAGAAAAAAATAGAGAAGTCAACAAAACCAAAAGCTGGAGGACCAGAAGTCTTCACAGGTGAATTCTACTAAGCATTTTGAGAAGAATTAAAACCAATCCTGTTTAGATTCTTCCAAAAAATTGAAGAGGGAAAATGACCTAACACATTTTATGAAGCCAACATCACCCTAATACCAAAGCCACATAAAGACACTACAAGAAAAGAAAATTACAAATCTCTCTAATGAACATAGATGCAAAACTTCTCAACAAAATATTTGAAAATAGAATCCAGTAGCATATCAAATGACCGAGTGGGGTTTATTCCTGGTATGCAAGGGTGGTTGAAGACAAGAAAATCAATTAACATAATACACCACATTAACAAACTGAAGGAAAAAAACACACATGGTCACCCCAATCAACTCAGAAAAGGCACTCAACAAAATCCAGCATACTTTCTTGATAAAAACACTTTGAAAAATAGGAATAGAAGGAAAGTTCCTCACTATGATAAAGGGCATAATGAAAAGCCACAACCAACATCATACTCAAGGGGGAACAATTGAAAGCTTTTCCTCTAAAATCAGGAACAAGACAAGGATGGCTCGCTGCTGCCATTGTTATTCAACATTGTACTAGAAGTTCTAGCTAGAGCAATTAGAAAAGACAAATAAATAAAAGAGGAAGAGAGGAAGTAAAACTCTCACTATTTGCAGATGACATGATCCTATATTTAGAAAATTCCAAAATGTCTCTGACAAAGCTACTTGAGCTAATAAACAAGTTCAGCAAAGTGGCAGGATACAGGATGAACATGCAAAAATAAGTAATACACAAATATGTGATTACACTGAATACCATTGATTGTACAGTTTGGATGGATTTATGCTTTATTAATTTGTATCAATAAAATTGATCTGTTGAGAAAAAAATCAGTAATGTTTCTGTACACTAGTATTGAACAATCTGAGGAGGAAATCAGGGGAAAAAGTTCCATTTACACTAGAAACAAAAAGACTCAAATATCTAGGAATTAACTTAACCAAAGATATAAAGAACTTGTATTCAGAAAACTATAAAACACTGCTAAAAGAAATCAAAGAAGACCTAAATAAGTGGAAAGACTTTCTGTGTTCATTGATTGGAAGACTACATATCATGAAGATGTCAGTCCTACCAAAACGGATTTATAGATTCAATGCAATTTCATCAAAATTCCTACAGCCTAATTACAGAAATAGAAAAGGCAATTACCAAATTTATTTGGAAGGGAAAGTTCACCCAAATAGCCAATAACATCCTAAAAAAGAAGAGCAAAGTAGGAGGACTCTTACGCACACTGCCTGACCTTGGAACATACTACAAAGCTACAGTGGTCAAAACAGCATGGTACCGGCATAAGATAGACAAATTGATCAGTGGAATAGAATTGAGAGTCCAGAAATAGACCCTCTCCTCTATGGCCAACTGGTCTTTGACAACCTACCAAGTCCACGTTACTGGGACAAAACAGTCTCTTCAACAAATGGTGCTAAGAGAACTGGATATCCATAACCAAAAGAATCAAAGTGGACACTATCTCACTCCCTATACAAGAACGAATTCAAAATGGATTGAAGACTTAAGAATTAATGTCAAATAAAATAATACAAATGAATTTTCTTCATTAAAAATAAATAAATAAAAGTACAATGAAAAAAAAAAAAAGGATCAAAGACCTAAATATGAATGCCAGGACCATAAAACTACTAGAAAAAAATGAAGGGAAACATCTTAAAGACCTTGTGGTAGCTGCTGGTTTCTTGGACTTTACACCCAAAGCAAGTGCAACAAAAGAAAAAATAGATAAATGGGACCTCCTTAAAATTAAACACTTTTGCCCTTCAAAGGACTTTGTCAAAAGGGTGAAAAGGTAAGCAATTCAATGGGATAAAATGTTTGGAAATTACATATCCAATAAGGGCTTTATATTCATCATATGTAAAGAGATACTACAACTCAACAATAAAAAGACAAACGAACTGATTTAAAAATGGGCAAAAGACTTGAATAGGCATTTGTCTGAAGAAGAAATACAAATGGCGAAAAACACATGAAAGTACGTTCAACATCACTACCAATTAGGGAACCACAAATCAAAGCTACAATGAGATATCATTTCACACTATTAGAATGGCCACTATCAAAAAGATGGAAAACTACAAGTGTTGGAGAGGATGTGGAGATGCAAGAATGCTTGTTCACTGTTGGTAGGAGCATAGAATGGTACAGCCACTGAAGAGGACTGTTTGGCAGCTCCTAAGGAAGTTGAATATAGATTTGGCAGGTGACCTGGAAATAGCACTAGTAGGTGTATACCCAGAAGAACTAAGAGCAGTGACACAAACAGACATCTGCACACCAACGTTCATAGCAGGGTTATTCACAATTGACAAAAGATGGAAAGAACCCAGGTATCCATCAACCGATGAATGGATAAACAAATGGTGGTGTACACGTACGATGGAATATCATGCAGCTGAAAGAAGCAATGAAGTCGTGAAGCATATGACAACATGGATGAACCTGGGGGCATTATGTTGAGCGAAGCAAGCCAGACACAAAAGGCTTGCATGGTTGCATTGTTATGAACTAAATATATTGTGTAAACTCATGGAGTTTATAACTAGAAAATAGGTTACCAGAAAACATAATAAGGCTAGAGAATGGAAAGCTGAGGTTTAATCTGTGCAGAATTAGTAATAGGTTATTTGTAACTTTTTGGAAATGAATAGAAACAGTGAAAACACATCATAGTGTTTGTAACAAGCAATGACAATATATGAGTATGACAGTGGTTGAAAAGGAAAGTCTAAGGTCATGTATATTATTAGAAGAAAAGCTTGAAATGCAACATGGGAATGTATAGCATAGCAAAACCTCATGTGAAATATGAGTTTGGGTAATATTTCATGTATAAGACTTTTTCTTTGAAACTGAACAAAGGTACGTTAATGCAGCAAGATGTTAATATCAGGAAAAAATACAATCAAAGCAAACTATGGACAGTATGGTGTAGTAATATATTAATAATCTTACATTAAGCATAAAATAAAGGAAATATACTAAGCAAAAAAAACTAGACAAAATGTACTGCATATTGTTTGACTCCATCTATACAAAGTATAAATACAAATAAATTAGAGAGAAGGAAACAGAATAGCAGCCATGTATGGCAGGGAAAGCGTAGAGAGATTGAGAGGTGATTATTAAGGGGTAGAGTTTTTGTTTGTTTGCCTGTTTTTGTTTGAATTATTTTGATTATTAAGGGAGTAATGAAAATGCTCTAATAATGATTGAAGTAAGGAATATACAACTATGTGATTTTACAAAATCTCATTGATTATACACATTGGATTGATTATATGCTTTATGAATATGTATCAATAAAATCAATTTTAAAAGAAAAAAATTAAAAATGACAATATAAAATAAGATTTAAAAATAATCCCAGTATATGGATGTTTGGTTGTTGAATTTATTAGAAGAAAGCAAAACATACCTGAGAAAGGTGAAATTTCCACTTAAAAAAAAAGAAAGAAAAAAGTAAAAGTAAACGATGGCATGGACAAGGAACATCCAGAGAACAAGAAAGGGATCTTAGAGATGAAAACGTGAATGTTGAAATAAACAGAAAAAAATAACCCCATACAGGGAATGAAAAATGCATTTGAGCACGTCTCCTGGTGGGAGAGAGAGAGAGAGAGAGAATATGACTTAAAAGAGACAAAAAAAACAACACATCTAGGATGTCCAACAACTGATAAAAGGAGTGCAGATAACAAAAATAGAACAAAAAGGGAGATGAAGCAATAATTATCAAGGACATGATAAAAAAAAAACAGCTAATTTGGCTAGAGCTGAATGACATAAGCCTGAAGATTTAAGGTGCCTACAAACTGCTGAACAAAATATATAAAGTATATATATTTTATTTTATTTCATTTTTTTTAAAGATTTTTATTTATTTTATTACATATCTCCCCTCCCCCCCGCTGCGGCGACACGCCGAGACTGGTCACTGCGCAGGCGCGGCTTTCCCCTCTTGTGGGCGGCTTCTGCTTCCATTCACGGCCGGCTCTCAGTTCGTGGGTGGCTGGCTGTGCTCCATTCACGGGCGACCTGCCCTGCCCGTGGCGGCTTTTGCCCTGTCCGTGGCAGCTTCTTGCCCTGCCCACGGCGGCTCTGGCCCGCCCATGGCGGCTTGCCATTGTCAAGGCGGTCTGCCCGCTAGGAGAGGTCCCCAGGAACCGAACCTGGGGCCTCCCATGTGGTATGCTGATGCCCTATCCACTGGGCTATCCAGCCGGCTCCTAAAGTATATATATTTTAAAATACCTTATATAACTCATGAATTTTCAGGAGACCAAAGATATCCAGAAGTTATTAATATTTCCAGAAAGAAAAAAAAAACACCTCTTACAAAGAAACAAAATTCAGATTGAAATCAAATTTTTAAATAGCAATTCAGTCTTAAGGGAAAAAAGTTTTTAATAATGTTTCACTGGTCTTAGAAAAGAAAGAAAATATTCAAGCCTAAATTCTAAAGGCAGCCAAGGTGTCAACCAAAGGCAAAATTAAGAGCTTTTTCAGATATTCAGGACTCAGGAAGGTAACCTCCTGCGAACCCTGTTACACTGGGCATGTACCTGACCATAAGGAAACACAAGAAAAAGATTGTGCCCTGAAGCAGGTACTGTTTCCCTGCAATCTAACCCTGAACTAACCTGATGCTTTCAGGTTTCAAGAAAGATACCCAAAACCTTCCATGTGGGTTCTGAGCATGAGCGACTTCATTTACCCAACGTAATACTTCAGAATTCATGATATTCAGGGGAGAAATGTACTTTCTGAAGGGAAATCTTATTTAAACAAGATTTGGGGGTAAGGAGAGAAGGTTTAGTTTAATAAACCACTGTTCTCCAGCGCTTTAAGAACCTCATCGGCAGTTAACACGGTCCCAAGAGAGTATTTTCTGTTCCGTTAAGGGGCGCGCTGCGTATTACAGGAATTCCCACTGCTGTCCCCACTTGGAAGTAACCATAACCATATCGTGCCCCTTGTAACGTTTCCTTTGTTTCCAGAGTCAGGCCAACGCTCCTTGTGATGATTTTGAATTGTTGGAATTGCAGCCCATTTGTTTCTTGAGTGTTTTATTAATTTTTTCATTATGGAAAAGAATGTGACTACACATATCCTGGGAGTAAAGATTCAAGGAAATAATCTCATCCAAGTTATTTCTGATGTCAAATCACACAATCCAGAAGTCAGGCTATAGTAAAACATAAAAAGAATAAGCTTTATTAAAAGCCCGAAGTTACAGGAAATTGCAATTAGGCGGGTGTATTACTAGACATTTCATAAGACATTTCCATGAGATGTAAAGGCAGGTTTCCGGCCTTTTTATGGCCCAAGTACACTCTAAATACACTATATCTTAGTTAACAGATTGAAAGTTAAAATATGTTGATAACAAATGTTATTAAAGTGTGTCCAGACTGTTTTCACAGAAAATGAGGAAGCAAAGCAGAGTGGAACAAATTCATGGGTCTGATTTGGCCAACAGTTGGAGAAAAAAGCATAGTAATACATAAGAAAACTTAAGGTAAGATTCAATAAAATCGGTTAAAAGAATTAAGACTTGGCAATATCAAGGGTAAGCAAAATATAGTTCTTTAAATTAATGTAACACTGCCTTTTGCAAGAATTCAAAGAAATTTGTAGTTAGAAGGGACAGGAGAGCAATTTATTGTGCATATGGTATAAATATAGGAGGAGTGTGGCATTGATATGTATTTGTACATGTATATCAATCCCACGCACACATGGATACATACCCGTGTGCGCATATAGGAATCACATCCTTTCTATAATCAAGTTGTTTGCACAGTAAATGCAAACATAACCTCCACCATTTACATGACCATTGGCCACAAAGAATTTCATAGTTTAATTGTATGTTTTTATAATCATGTCAATAAAGAGATAAGTGCAGAAACCACCATCAACGCCCTTTACCCACCACTCGGATTTAACAAATGATATTGATACTGGGACATGGCTGCTTTCATGTTGTCTTCTTCTTCTCTTAAATAAATACAGTGTAACAGTCACAGTTGATGCCACCCTTTTTTCCATTCCTTTTCAGAATTTACTTGGACACTGAAATTGGTGAATATCATTCCCAACCAGGGAATGCTTTTAGTATCTATGTTTGTGTCTTTAAACCACATATGGTATTTTTCCTTGTTTTTTTTTAAATTTAAATTCATTTTAGCATCCTTCTGTATTCTTGTGAAACTATTTTATTCATCCAATATTTAATTGTTTCGTGATATTCCATTATATAAATAGACCACAATTCATTGATCTATTAACTTATTGATGCCATTTAAGTTATTACCAATTTGTTAAGCTTTCAAATAATATCATAACATGAATCCTTAAAGAGTCCTGCTTGAGCACATGTTCAGAGGTTTTCTATAAAGGAACTCAAAGTGTAATTGCTGCGTCACAGGCTGCTTACTAGAAATTGCTGTTTTCCCACACATTTACCAATATTTGCTATTAGTTTTCCCAATACACACAACACGAATATAGGAAGACTGTTGTTTCTACCTCTCTCTCCATCTAGATGGGTTTGTTTGTATGTGTGTGGGTAACTACACACACATACTCATTCTCTTAAATTTTTGCCAGCTGGGTGGTGGTTGTGCTATTTTCCTAGCGCTACATAACAAAGTGCCACAAGCTGGGTGGCCTAGAACGGCACTTATTGTTTCGTAGTTCTGTAGGCTAGAAGTTGAAATAAAGATGTCCCAGGGCTATGTTCTCAAGTCTCTAGGAGAAGCTCCTTCCTCGCCTTCTGCAGCTTTTGGAAGCCCCAGGCGTTCCTTGCTTGTGGCTGCTTAGCTGGCTCTGCCTCCCCTTCCTAGGCCTCCACCCTTGCTTGTCCGTCTCTGGGTCTCTCATCTTCCTCGGATGACACCAGCCATATTGGGTTAAGGGCCCACCCTAATCCAGGAGGACCTTGTCTTGACTTAACCAGGATCCTATTTCTAAGAAAGAGAACATTCTGCGGTACTGAGTATTAGAATTGCTTTGTTCTTTTGGGGAGATAAAATTCAATCCATAACATGTGAAATACAAAGTTTTAACAAACTTTTCAGTAAGTACCAAATATGAGTTATCATCTTCACAGTATCACATTTATTTCTCATCTTGATTTTGAAATAGGTTAATTATACCCATTTATTGGTAAACCAACCAAACTTTAAGAAAATTTAGAAATATATCCAGAGCCAAATAGCATTTGTGAATATATTTGGGTTGGAATCTGTTTGCTTTTAGAGACCTTTAGTTTTCCACTATCTTAGTAAGTGTGTGTTTATGAAACATTTTCACATATTTATCTCACTAGGAAGACACTCTATTTAGACATATAAAAATGTTCCTAGTGTAAGGCTTACAAATATTATGCCATATTATATTCCAAAATCCTATGTATTTTAACTCTCCTTTCTAAAAATTAGGAAAGTAAAGCTCAGAGATATAAAGCCACTGACTCAGGGAACATAAGTGATAGATGCAGGATTTGAATGCAGTTTTGCTTCCAAGTCTAATGCTCTGGGCTTTTAACTGATTTGTTGGTTTTGTTTTGTTTTGACTAACAAAATCCATAAGGACTTTGTCATGGCGAGCACTGGTTGATTTTCGAAAGGAAATTGATAGAAATTGTTTGCTGTCCAAGTTGGCAACCTAGAAAAGTTGGGTGAGCACATCAGGGTGACGAATGAATCTGTAAGAGGGAAGGCTCATGGGCCTGTAGCGTCTAAGGACTTCAGGACAACTATAGGCGTATTTCTGAGGTTACAAGAGAAAGGTCATCTGCTTAGATCTCACGTGATATCAGGGATTTGACTCCAGACGACAAAAAGAAGAAGAAAAGCACTGTTTTTCCTCCTGAGAATCCCTAATAAACTACCCCAGTCCCCAAACGTTATCATAAAGCTCCATAAGGCAATTTGCAACTTAGTCTTAACTCTGAGTTACTGGAATTTTTCCCACATGCAATTTGCTTAGCCACTTAATGTTTGGCTATTCGATGCAGAAAATTCCAAGAGTCCTTGTGCTTCTGCTCATTTTTCAACACTCGAGAGAACATGAGGACCTAAGTACTACCTGGCTAAATAATTGTAAACACATATGAGAAGCAGCACAGCAGGTTTGTATGAGTGCCCTGTCCAGAGTCAGGTCCTCAGTGCAACCCGGGTTCCCAACACCGCCAGCCTGGGGACGTTGGCTGTTCACTTAACCTCTCAGCTTTGGTTTCCCCCTTTGCAGAATGAAGATTCTAGTGGTTCATATTTCACGGGGATTCAAGAAAAGTAAGCAGACTAAATATTAGCGCAAAGTCTACTACTTACTCAGAATTGAATACGTGTTA
The DNA here is from genome assembly GCA_004027955.1 of Chaetophractus vellerosus. Classification (NCBI taxonomy): domain Eukaryota; kingdom Metazoa; phylum Chordata; class Mammalia; order Cingulata; family Chlamyphoridae; genus Chaetophractus; species Chaetophractus vellerosus. The sequence continues at coordinate 10,599 of PVKH010004008.1, forward strand.
ACCATGTGTTATCTTTGTCGTTGTACATTGTATGGCTCTAAATGATCGCGTCCACACGCAGACACACACAGAGATAGACTCTAGAGTGCGTGGCATCAATAAAGAGGGGAAAGCATGCAGAACCAGGAACTGCCCCCTGCCTAGCCCATAAGTAGGTGCCTGCAGAAAGAGGATTTGAGAGTGTGTTGAAATTTTTCAACATCAAGGAAATTCAAGAGGAAAGAGCACCAAACAACAGTGAATTTCTGTAAAGATGGTCAATTGTGTCTCCCTCCTCCTTCCTCATGCTATTGAAATGGCAGGAAAAAATAATAAAGGGGAAAAGAGTGAGGGATAGACATGGGAAAGAGAAAGGATATCCTCATTAGATCAACTTTTTGAGAAATTTCCAGTGGATGAAGGATGGCTTGAGGTTGAAGGAAACTGCCATTCAGGGAAAACATAACCCAACATATAGAGAGAAGTTTAAGATGTGTTAAGAAGAGTTCCTCCCAACGACACCCCGACAAAGCTTGAACATTCAGGAGGAACAGGAGCCAGACTGGCCAGGGGTAGCCATGAGATTTCACTAAAGGGCTGAATTTGAAAGAGATGGCCTTCCCTTTTCTACTGAAACCAAGAGAGGTATGGAAGGAATGCAGTTTTCCCGGCACAAAGCCCCTTCTGAACCAGGGTAAGAATTGGCCTAAAGCTGGTCTTTACCACAAATTTATGGGCTGAAGTGAGATGCTGAGCAGAGCCTGAGTCAACTACAGAGATTTCCTCCTCCAAGGTAAGGTGCTCACTACCATCTTGGACTTGATGAGTCTGATCCAAAAGCTTATCGAGTTGGATTAGGGCTAAAGAGAAGCTCATGTACAGTCGCTGGAAGGGGTAGAAAGTGTCTCTGACTAGAAACAAAGCTTCCTGCACCCCATGTTCTGCTGTATAACCTGCCTATCCCCCGTGAGCCCTACTGAAATGAGAATCCAACTCTGCCGACATGCAAATAGGGATGCTCATTGGACTAGGAAGGAACAACCCAGGTACGTATTTAATTTCAACAAATATTTGATCAGGTACCAAAGAATCACTAAATATTAGAAAAATTACTGTCCAAGAAAAACATCACCAAATATGTTCTCCAATAATTAGCCCCCAGAGTTATTTAAGACTATTGCATTCGTTAAGAATAGACCAAAGATGAAAAAGAAATAAATGGCCTGACTTATTAGAATTTATACATATATGTATATCATTACAGAATAATATATGAACTGAATTTCAGAAATGATAGTGGCATAGGTCAGAAGAGCTATTCTTAAGGGATGATGCTTGTGATTTTTTTTAAAAAAAATAGGTTTTATGAGATAAAGTTAATAGACATGAAGAATAACATCTTCCAACATCTGTTTAACATGCGTATCAAAGTGAAAGAAAGGACAAAATAGAGCAGAGAAAATTATTTTTAATAGAAAACAATTGTCAAGAGCTGAAGAAATTTATCTCCTGATTGAATCTTTAGATTATAATAGCCTATCAAAACCTGTAAAACAGAATAAATTGGGGGGAGAGCTGAGATCGTCACTGAAAACTATCCTATCTTCACAATTCTTGTGTGAGAAAACATAAAAAACCTAATTTGCTTGGTCCACTTGTTTGACAGACCAAAAAACAGCAGTGGAGGAGCGGCGGTATCCCCTGCGGAAGTTTGTGGTCAAGGCCTGAGCACGTGGTATCAATAAAACACAAACTGGCTGGTGAAAAAAAAAGTAAAGTAAAAGTAAGCAAGGTGCATAATATATACAATGTTATGCGTTTGTATAAAATATCATGATACATAAAACAATTATACACATATATTATTGTGATAGTATAAGATGTGTAGAAATTATACCCCCGAATTCTAGATAGCAGATACTTCTGACAAAGTACCCTTGGATGGAATTAAATTTTGATATGCATGGGTTTTCACCAGTATTTCCTTTAAAACAATCTGAAGCAAAAAGATAAAAGGTTAAAATTTGATGAAGCTGATTGATAAATATTTTAACGTTGTTTTGTATGATTTTTGTATATTTAAATGTTTCAAAATTTTAAAAACCTATTCAAAGGCAACCCAATTGTAAAAGTATTATAAGGAATGAGGGAATTCAGTTAAGTAGTCAGATATAAAAACAACACACACACACAAATCATAGCTTTTCTAAAGGCAGAAATGACCAATTAGAAAATGTAATGAAAAATTGAACCCATTTGCGATGGAAACACAAAAGTGAATTACTAGAAATTAATCAGATATTTTTGGCCTATGTAGAAACTACAATTTTTTAATGAAGAAAACCTTTGATTTCCATATGGAAAAATCAATATTGTAAAATTTTCACTTTTCACTCAAATAAATCTGTGAATACAATGTAACGCTCAAAGTTTGTTTTTCCTTTTTATGGAATTCACAATCTTTTTCTAAAGTCAATCAGCCAAAGTAATGTGAAAGAATGAAAATCAAATTTTCAAAGCGATTTTATGCTTTTTATATACTTGTTAATTTCAATGTAAAGTTAGTATAGAAGAAAAATATATATTAAATGCATTTTTATAGCATGCACAATACATTTCTTTATAAACACAATAATTAAGAGAATGTTTATTGGTACAGATAAGCACAAATAGAACATGGGGACAAAAAGGAGTATCCTAAAAAAGACCTATGTGCTTTTCAGGAGATTGCCTTTATCCAGGGGAAAATAACTGGCCCTTCTTGACACTATTCTTACACATAAATTCCAAAGGAAATAACTGTAGGAGTGAAGTCTTTTAAGCAGATGAGGGAAGATATGATATGATACAAAGCAAATGTGGAAGGATTGGCCTTTGATTTTATGAGTTATTTCTTCCATTGAAATGAGAGGGAAGAATAAGAGACAGGAAGGATTTTATATTCATTGTAGGAAAACGAGGAATCAACTGGACCCATTTTAACCACAAAAAGTAATCCCTGAATTGTGGTAACTCCCATTCTCTTTTCAGCCAAAGTATATATTTTTTTCTTCTTTTTTTGGTTTTCTCAAGAGTAAGGTTTGTTGTTCATGGGTGTTGGCTCTACAACCGTTTGGTTAAAAATCCTAACTGGCCTGAAAAGTACTTCAAATATGAATCTGTATCTGTCTTGTTATTTTTAGGTTCAAATGAATTTGGTTGAGCTTTTTGTTTAATTGTATGCTCTGGTACATAGTGGTTTCAGCTAGGGACAAAGGTAGGGCTATCCAATAAGTGAAGCTCCTTGTTCTCTTGTTATTTTATTTTATTTTTTTAGTTACATATCCCCCACTTTCTGCTTGTTCTTGCTGTGTTCATTTTCGCGTTCTTCCGTGTCTGCTTTTTCTCCCCCCGTTGCATCGACATGCCGAGTCAGCTCACTGCACAGGCGGCTTGCCCCGTTTGCATGTGGCTCTGCTCTGTTCGCGGACAACTTGCCCTGCCTGTGGTGGCTTTGCCCTGCCCGTGGTGGCTTTGCCCTGCCCGTGGTGGCTTTGCCCCACCCACAGCGGCTTGCCCTCTCAAGGTGGTCTGCCCGCCAGGAGAGGTCCCGGGAACCGAACCCAGGGCCTCCCATGTGCTGAACCGGCGCCCTATCCACTGGGCTATAGCCGGCCCCTGTTCTCTTGTTATTTATGGCTGAAGGTGGTTGGGAAGAGTAAGAAATCTCTCAGCAGAGTGTGATCTTCTGTGACTTCCAGGGTGGAGAGGTTTGAATACCAATAGCAGGGGTTCTCAGACTTTGTGGTGTTTCTCTGTCTTCGTGGGCTAACCTTGTCAGATGCATTCATGTCTAATGATGCCATGAATCCTACCAAATTTCCCTGTGGGATTTCTGTGGAATAAGTTGTTCTTGGCAATGTTTCTGAAATAAATACCCTGGGAATAAATATTTAGAACAAATCAAGGATGAGGGTTCCATGAATGAGTTTTAAGGGAAGTTAGAAATATTTGGAAAACAGACCTTTTGAAACTGATAGCAAGTTGATTTGCTAATATGATTATATTGGTGTCACTGAAATCTAGCCATTTATAAGCCCAATACTAGGCAGTTGACGGTCCAGTCCAGGGCTTACGACAGCTCTCTACCACCACATGGAGCCTGCTTTAAAATGGCCTAGGCATCTCATAAATTATTTAACCTTCATGCAGTGGGGGTAGGTCAGTGTTTGAATGCCTCCCTCTCATGTACGAGGCCCTGGGTTCAATCCCTGGTACCTCCCAAAAAAATTACTTAACCTTACACTTAACCTAAATGTTGGCTTTTATTTAGTCTGTTTGTTATTTTTCACTTTCTGTTCTATAATTTTCAAAGAAACAAGAGGCCTAATCAAGCAAAAATTCCCATGACAGGAAGTGCTAAGAAGCATCGTTGGTTGAAGTGTTTTAGGGATAAAATTCTAGAGATGCTAATCCAAGGAGTCTTGATGAGTTTTCTAAGAAATCTATGATTTGAAAACTTTCAGTCTTCAGTCACCAACAAAATAATGTAGTCTGAAAGTTTGTGTAATAAATTAATAATTTCTTTTAAACAATTTGGTTCTGATAATTGGGTAAAATAATGCAAAAATATCTATCACCAAAAATGATGCATTTCCTGATTTCTGGACAAATCTTCAAAATTTGACTTTAAAAAGTTCAAATCAAAAAAGAAAATACCATATTCAAGTGACGAATTAATATAAAATGATGCCAAATGATATCTCACTAAGACAATGTCAATCCACAGATAAAAAATTAGATCAATCCTATACCTTGCCCTGTGATTGTCATTAATTGGCTTCTAGTAATGAGACACCAAGCTAAAAAGAGCTTCTGTTCTGGGGCCGGCTCGATAGCCCAGTGGATAGGGCGCCGGCATACCACATGGGAGGCCCCAGGTTCAATTCCCGGGGACCTCTCCTAGCGGGCAGACCGCCTTGAGAATGGCAAGCCGCCATGGGCGGGCCGGAGCCGCCGTGGGCAGGGCAAGAAGCTGCCACGGAAAGGGCAAGAGCCGCCACGGGCAGGGCAGGTCACCCGCGGATGAAGCGCAGCCAGCCACCCGCGAACTGAATCAAGCGCCGGCCGTGAACGAACGCAGAGACCGCCCACAAGCGGGGAAAGCCGCGCCTGCACAGTGACCACTCTCGGTGCGTCGCCGCAGTGGGGGGAAGGGGAGATATGTAATAAAATAAATAAATCTTTAAAAAAAAAAAGAGCTTCTGTTCTAAAAGTTCATACGTGCATACTGAAAACTGATTTATTTTCCTTTGAAGAAACAATAGAAAATGCAGGTAGGATTTCTGACCAGGCTTTAAAACACTTCATTAGAGTCTCTGAGTGTGTTGCGTTTGCTAGCTCACCATCTGTCTGTCGCCATCTGTGGGACAGTGACATCCTTCGGGGAGCAACACCTTCCCACCTTGTCTGTCTCCAGGAGAGGATCTGGTTGGATCCCTCTTATCACGGTGATTGGTACCTGAATAGACACGTGATTCATTTTGAGTAATTAGAGAAAACACAAGGAGCTTTTTAGATATCAGGAAAGAGCCACTCCTTTTCTACTGAGGTTGCCAAGGTGGCAGATGTAAGCTTACTGCCATCTGACAAAAACATTGGAAGGGACTGCATGGGAATGAAGCCAACACAGAAAGAAGAGAAATGAGAGACTGAGAGACACTGTGTCCTGAAAATATACAATCCCCGGATCTAGTTCTACTTGAAGTCAGGGCCAAGGCTTGGCCATCTTCTCCATAAGGCATCTTGGGTTTGGTTTTTATCACTTGCAAGTGATAATGTCCAACGTAATAGAGATCGTGTAGATACGAAACACAAACATTTTGTTTAAATAAGTTGACCATGCTATTGCTGTAGTTAAATGTAACAAAAAGAAATTTGAAATATCAGCTCTCAAGCTCTGGGTTGAACTAGAGGAGAATGAATATTTAGGTGGAACGTCTTCTCCATGCAAAGGGTGGCATGGGCAGAAGCGTCTTTATTATGTTAAGAAAAACATGTCATTTCAAAAGTCGTGCCTGTGCTTTGTGAGGTTCAAGTACAAAGACCATGATTAGATGGTCTTTGGGAAAACATTTTAAAGAGCTTGTGCTCTACAAAGAGTAGCTCTAAACTTCTTATCAAAGTAAAGGACAGGAATTTGGCTTTGGAATCAAACAGATAGGAAGCAGAGTGAAAGGGTCTGGAGTGAGGGTTTAGAAGATGAAGGTAAATGTGAACTGCAAGAAATTTCCCATGGATGGGAAGAATTAATGGATTTTTTAGGACAAAGACATCCAACCTGCTTGTATAGACCTCTTCATTTTCTTTTACTTTTAAAAGTACTCTTATCAATAAATAGCTCAAAAATAAAAAAATAAAATGAAATAAATAAATAGCTCAAATACTCAGAAATTACAAAGACAAATGTAATGAATATCCACGTAACTGTCACTCATATTTAATATTCTGAAACATTTCTTCTGCAAAGAAAACTGGCCATGCTATGTGTAGCATTTTACAGAGTTTAAGTAAGAAAGTCACATAGTTTTTTTAAAAATTAAGAAAGCTTTGGTGAGAGTACACAGATGGAAAGGAAGATAAAGAGAAAATTCCCAGGGTGAAGGCAGTTATGGCCAAAGAGATAAAATGAGGAGACTATGAGACTATGAGGGTAGTACAGAGTCCTGAAGTATCTTTTCTCTCTCCTTCCTCCTGCCTGACACATTTCTAGAAGGTCACGCGTGAGCTCCCACCCCACCTCCAGGCAGTAACCGTGAGGATGAAAGTCACAGCTGAGGATGAGGGAAAGATGAAGGCTCCGAGGCCCTGGTGACATCATGGGACCACGGCACCAGCCCTGGGCTCTCTCTGAGGAAATTAAACCCTGCTTTGATTTAGCTGTAGACGCTGGAGGTTTGTTCTATGCAGCCAAATGCAATCCCTAACTGTTACAACATGTCAGCCTCTTTTTCCAGAAATCTTGTTTCAAAAATTGATGAAATAATTATGGCAAGATCCAGGCAAAACAAGAAGGAACATAATGCAGAATCAAATGAGGCGATGAGTGTAGTTGAGGGATAAAGGTAATTAGCAGCGATCAGGAGATGAGAAGGTGACCTGGGCTGTGCCGTGAAAGGTGTCCAAGTCATGAGGGAGAAACACAATCCCAGGGGAAGAGCCTGAGCCCGGGGATGCCGCCTTCTAAGGAGCAGAAAGGAACTAACCAGAAGAAAGGGACACTGTGTTCACTTGTGGCTTGTTGACTCACCCTCAACAAGGCTGATTCCTAGTCTGGAATCTCTGACCAACAAGTAACTGTTTCATAGTCCCAGTGTTTTGGCCCAACAATCTCAGAGATGGTAAAATTATGTCCCTTAATTATTTGAGTCCGTGCCTTTACAATGACCTGGAAGATTTACAATTAAGTGACGAGAGCCTTCATATTGACTTTCTTGAGTTTGTTATAAAGAGGTTTGCAGTTTGATAGAATTTGGCAGATTAACTTTATTATTTCAACTTGAAATGAGCAATTGATGTTATATTATGATTTTAGACTTGAAGATGTAATAAAATTTATTTGTAAATAATCACGGAATGCTTAAGATAACCTAATTTACTATATTAATGAATTTCAAATTAAATATATTTGAGAACTGATTATAGTTTAAAATGTTCAAGGGCATTTAATTAAATGGAACTAACCATTATGGGTATTTAATATAACAATATAAACTTTAGTTAATTGAATATTTATAAATTAACAAATGCAAATTATTGAATTGTTCACAAAAAAAGCTTTATGAATCAAAAAAAGCTTTGAAGTTGAACTTAACATTTAATGAACAAGCCTTTGAAATTTGCAACAAAAGTTAATGGAATATTATTTAGAAACCAAGTAATTATAAGAAACCCTTTCCACACAGAAAGCTTCCTTCAGACTTAAAAGAATTCACATCCACATTTTTCAACGGAGATACAGAGATAGAGCGTAAATCTTGGCACAGGGTTCAGGAGAGAAGTTTCTTATTTTATTTAATACTAATATAATAGGGTAGGGCAATGTAAGCATGTTTAAAGGAAGAAGGGACAGAAAAATACGGAATTGAAGACAACACACACATACATACATACACACATTGCCTGGTTTCTTCCCTACAGGATAAAAATGAAAATAAACATTTTGAAAGAAGAGTCGTCAGGTTTGCATAAATCTTTTGAGGAAGCATTTCTCAATCTCTAACAGGAGGTGGCAACTTAATCTATAAGTGGAAGCTCCAAATTTTAAATTTTTGGGTGGTAGTTTCTTCACAAAACCAGGTTTATGTGGCCTCATATCAAAGGCTATGAATAAATGCTGAAAAACAATATATTAAAATAGTTTTTGGGGCCGGCTCGATAGCCCAGTGGATAGGGCACCGGCATACCACATGGGAGGCCCTGGGTTCGGTTCCCGGGGACCTCTCCTAGCGGGCAGACCGCCTTGAGAACGGCAAGCCACCATGGGCGGGCCAGAGCCGCCGTGGGCAGGGCAAAAAACTGCCACGGACAGGGCAAAAGCCGCCACGGGCAGGGCGGGTCACCCGCGAATGGAGCGCAGCCAGCCACCCGCGAACTGAGAGCCGGCCATGAACAGAAGCAGAAGCCGCCAAGCGGGGAAAGCCGCGCCTGCACAGTGACCAGTCTCCGCGCGTCGCCGCAGCGGGGGGGAAGGGGAGATATGTAATAAAATAAATAAATCTTTAAAAAATAATAATAATAAATAAAATAAAATAAAATAGTTTTGATGCTGTAAGATGTTGCAATACCTCAGGTTGACCTTTCTGAGAGTCATTTGTGATTTCATCCTAGAGGTAGAGAGATATTATTAGGACAGATGATTTACAGATCAAGAATATAACTTCTAATAAAACTAAAAAACAATTTCTAAAATCACTTTGATAATTAATATCGCTTATTTAGACTAAACACAAAGAGCAGTGGCAACTATTTTACGGTTTTACTTATTTGGAGGTATTTTTTCACCTGAAATGTCTGCTAGAAATAAAAAGATATTAAATTAGATGGACTATATAAACTGCCTGCTGTCATCTCACCAGAGGGTGAGACCATATCCAAAAGCTTTTTCTTTTCTTTTCTACACTTCCTGTTCACTTACTTTCTGCATTTCTCAGTCAGATAAAAACCTCACTTCCTCAAGGACAGTTAGGCTTGTTAAACCAAAGGAGCAAAGAGAAAGAGGCAATTGTTTTGACTTCCCGTCTGAGGCCCTGGGGGGACTGAGAACGGAGGAGAGAGAAGAGAGGAGGCGGGTGCCAGTTCCTAGCCTCGCTCCCTCAGCCGCAGAGTGAGGAGCACTGTAGGAAGGTGGTTTTCCACCGTTGCGAGTGTGAGAATTGCCTGGCTGACTAGTTAAAACACAGACAGGGTGAACTTGCCTTTCTAACTAATTCCCACCTGATGCTGAGCTGCTGGTAACAAGAACATACCTGGAGGACTTGTTCCTTTGGAGACGGAGAAATGCACGGGAGGCAGGAGGAGGATTTGCCATCCCAGCTGGCCAGCGCTGCAACGTCAGCCAGAAAATCCCAGGGCCGAGCAAATTCGAACTTGCAGCATCTGGTCTGAGAAGATGTTCTCCAGGTCCCCGGGGTGAGGGCCCCATCACAGTTGCCAGCTGCTGGCTTGTGGGCCTTGTAGCAAAAGTTCTTGGCCCTGCTCTGAAATTTTACTGAATCCCGGGCAAACAGTCTTTTCAGAACCCACCGTTTTTGAGGGCTTAGATTAGTTGTAAATACCTGAAAACAGAAGTGGGGGCTCTTGATGAACAGAGCTGTTACTACGGTGGAAGACAAAGTGGCAGCACCACACTTCGATGTGAGCAAATATGGCAAATTCTCTCTCATTAGGCCTCAAGTCTCCTTCCATCTTTCAGATGTCATGACTGTATAACATTTATAAATCCCCACTTTCCCTCTTCACCATACCCATGTACAATATCTCCCAGTGCTTTTATGAAACCCATCCGTCTCCCACCTCACCTAGAACCATCCATCTGTCCTTTTAGTTATTTAGCAGTGATTGCTTCCAATAACCTTTGTCATTGCTTCCCATGAACATCTCTAAACTTCTCTGTATCCTACTGCATCTTCTTTTCCAAAGATTATATTCGCACAGAGAAGAGGCCTCTAAATAGTTTTCAAGCCTACAGTGTCCAACACTGTCTTTTGACTCTTATCCAAACATCCTTACCAATCCTGATCTCCAGGGAAGGCACAATCAGCTCTCACTGCTGCTCCACAGATGTGAAAGAACATCGTGTGCCAGGGAAGTCTCCATGCTGGTCCGTACCGAGCCAGATATAAACACACCATCTATGTTTTATAGCATCTCCTTTCAATTACATGACGACTTGGGTCTGGACATAACATATGGACATCAGGCTCTGAACAAATCCTGAAGGCTTATTTTTCAGGCATCATCCTGGTTAAAGACTGGGCAGGAAAGCAGGCCACGAGGAAGCTGTACAATGTCAAAGCTTAGCCCACCTCTTAACCTGGACCTATGCCATGCAATGTACATCAAAGAGAGAGCTTGGTCTTACATAGAATCTGGAAGAAAAAGAGCAAAAATAGCTCTAATTGAAAATGTGTCATCTTTTCCTGCACAGGGTATCATCAGCCTGATTGAGAAGCAAACAGTATATCTTAGCTTCCTAGGGCTTCTGTAACAAAGTACACCAAATTGCGTGGCTTAAAATGGCAGGCATTTATTGGTTTGCAGTTCTGGAAACTAGAAGTCCCAAATCAAGGCAATAGCCCAGCCCTGCTCCATCTGAAACCTGCAAGAGAGAATGCTTCCTTGCCTCTTAAAGCTTCTGGTGCCTGCTGCCAATCCTTGTGTTCCTTGGCTTGTAACTCCATCACTCCAACCTCTGCGTCTTCTGTCTTCATGTAGCCTTCTCCCTGTGTCTACCTGTGCCTCTTCTCTCCTTCTTAGAAGATCACTGCCATATTGGATAAGCACCTACCTTAACTCCAGTATAAATTTCTTAACATGACTAATTCCATCTGCCATTACCCTACTTCCCAGTAAGTGCACATTCACAGTTTCTGGGCATTAGGGATTCACCATATCTTTTCTAGGGATGCAATTCCATTCATAACAGGAGTGAGATAAATCCTGAGACTTTTGGTGCACATTTAGTCTTTTGAGGCCACTGGCATTGAAATCACCGTATTATCCCATCAGACCATACAAAGAACAATGAATGGTGCAGAGTAAATCTTTGAACTAGCTCTTTCTTGTGGAAGTATGTAAGGGGTTGCTATTTGGGACGATGGGAATGTTTTGGTGATGGATGGTAGTGATGGTAGCACAGCACTGTGGATGTAATTAACAGCATGGGATTATAGATCTGAAAGTGATCAAAAGGGGAAATTTTATGTTGTATGTATGGTAACAGAATAATTTTTTAGAAAAATTCCTGGTACTGCAAAAAGAATAAATAAATAAAAGGAACAGTTGATATTTGTAAGGGAGCATCAAAAATGAAAAACCTCCATTTGATTTTCCTTGGACTAGCTGGAAACCATGACTAAGAGGCAAAGAAATGAGGTTGAAAATTACTTTGACTAACTACTGCTAAGGTTTGGGGCGGGGGTGATCTTTTATGACAAAAGAAGTTATAAACTGGAGATGAGTCCATTCTTGCCCAAGCCCACACTATTATCAGACAAGCCTGTATGTTTCGTAGAAACTGGACAAATTGTCCATAAGAAGTTGCCTGTTGCCTTGTTGGCCCTGAGTCTAGGGATGACTGTTTTGCATATGAAAAGTACTCCTCAATACCCCAAATTCCTAAAGACTTTGGTCCACCTTGAGGAATGGGCTTTGGGCTCACTTGCATCTCTTTGTCTCTTTCCCCAAGTCTGCTAATAATTCTAAGGCTCCTCACCTTTCTGTGAACTTTATGAAAATGAATGTTCAAGAGCGAGCTGGGCTCCTTTCCTGAGCTGCCCTCTCCTCTTTCAGCACCTTGGAGATAAGACAATGGGTTAATTGAGGTAGCTACCTGCATTCGGGCCCTGCACCAACCTATCTTTCTGTTGTTTTTGGAATGTAATCTAAGTAAACTGCCTCAAAAGTCTTTTTTTTTTTCAGAAGCTTTTGGCAATATTGCAATTTTCGACCAAGGCATTTGAGGAAAAAGAAACCCTTAGTAGATTGTTCATTAAGAAAAGAAGCAAAACCAATGCATGGGCCCTTCACACACACACACACACACACACAGACACACACACAATGGCATGAGGTGAATAGCACTCTCCTCTGTGATGGATTCAGATCATTTCAAAGACAGGCTCTTCAGTGAGAAATCTAATTTATCTTTTGCTTGGAGAAAGGAATATTTCGGGAGGATATAGACATTAGACTTTATGAAGGCTTTGCTTTACTTTCTTTCACTTTTAATGAAGAGTGAACTTTTGGGTTGGGGTACTGAAGCCATGGGTGGTTCTATCATCTAGAGCAGAGATTCTCAAGTTTAGGGTGCAGTGGAATCACCCAAGAGCTTCTTCAAACACACATTGCTATTGGGGACCTCACTTCCAGAACCACCGCTCTGCAGCCTTACTTACTACTCAAGGTCCCTGGACCAGCAGCTTCAGAGCCCCTGGGAGCTTGCTGGAAATTCAGGCTCCAACCTAGACTTGGAGAATCGGGATCTGTATATTGACAAGACCCCTAGGTGATATGCATGCACAGGTAAGTTTGAGAGGCCCTTGTCTAGAGCGGTAGTTGATAACCATGTTCTGGTATTGCTATGTGCAAGCGTAATACATTCCCCTTGTCTTATCTATGTTATAAACAATTGCCAGGCAATTTCAACTGCACCTCCCTAATAGAAACAAAGAAAGTATAGCCTATGGCTAGAGATTGAGTGACATTATTATAAGGATAACTACTCCAACTTGCAAAGTTAGTTGTTATAATATTAGCAAAAAATAACCTGAAACAGATGCCACAATCATTTTCAACAACACGTTCAAAGCCTATAAGAAGGCTGAGCATTTCTTTTTTTCCCAGCCAAGAATTAGGAAATGGTAATGGACAGCACTGGTTCATAGGTTTAGAATAAGAATCTGGAAAAATAATGATCAATAAGCAAATCAGATATGTCTGTGCAGAAGAGAAGAATATGAATTCTCTCTCGGTAACCTCAATCATGATGGCGAGCATGAGTGTCAGCTCCACTTTTCCAGTGGACATATTGTCCAACAATTTCCCATGGCTAATTTAGCTGGGTCTACCAAAAATTAAAATAAAAAAGTAATAAAATCGAGGTTTACTTTATCAAGATAATTTGGAATATATGGTCAAATCTAGAAATATTTTAATACCAAAATTTATTTTGCCTGAATTTCTTG
>PVKH010004009.1:0-24015 GCA_004027955.1 Chaetophractus vellerosus
CTAAGCTGGACTTTGCCCCCTTGTATGTTCCTTGTAATTTTTTTTTTTTTTTTTTTTTTTTTTTTAAAATTTTTTTTTTTTTTTTTTTTTTTTCCCCTTCCCCCCCCCCCGGGCCGCCGCCCGGGGCGTGGCCCCGGTGAGGGCGCGGCTTTCCCCGCTTGTGGGCGGCTTCTGCTTCCATTCACGGCCGGCTTTCAGTTCGCGGGTGGCTGGCTGCACTCCATTCGCGGGCTACCTGCCCTGCCCGTGGCGGCTTTTGCCCTGTCCGTGGCAGTTTTTTGCCCTGCCCACGGCGGCTCTGGCCCGCCCATGGCGGCTTGCCATTCTCAGGGCGGTCTGCCCGCTAGGAGAGGTCCCCGGGAACCGAACCCGGGGCCTCCCATGTGGTATGCCGGCACCCTATCCACTGGGCTATCGAGCCGGCCCCTCTGGTTGCCTCTTAAGTGTTACTGTTCCATGGGGTTCCATCTGTAACTCACTGCTTTTTTCATACTTTGTTTCTGGGCAATCTCATCCACTTTAAGGATCTCAGCTATTATCTCTATGTTAATGACTCCTAAATTTATCTCTAGCCAAAACCCCTTCCCTGCTCTGCACAGTTGTTTTCACCTGTCTACCAAGTCTTCTCCACATAGATGTGCCACGTGCCCATCCAATTTGTCATTTCTCACTTTAATATGTTATCATATGTTATCTTCCTCTTTAAGTTGGCTTATCTTCCCCTGCTTTATTTCCCAGTTTGTAAAGACACTGTTGCTGCCCATCAACCAAGATGGAATCAGGAATTATCCTTGATGCTTTCCCGCTCCCTCTATCTAATTTGACATTTCCAGAATCATTTTTTCTGCTCTATCCCCACTACTTTTGTTACTGCTTGCTAGGATTTATGCAGGAGCCATGTTAAGTTCCCTCTATTTTGGTCTTTTACCCCTCATACCCATCTTCCACATAGCTAACAAAATTATCTAAAACTCAGTCCTGGTGAGTTCATAATTCCCCTATTTTTTAAAAATCTTTCATTGGCTCCCTTTCATCCTCAGCAATGGCTTGGATTTCATGGATCTGTCTTTGTTTGCTTTTAAGGGTGGGGAGGACTGCTGTAGAGTTGTCAACTTGTAATTTTTCTAAATAAAATTATTAGAAGAAAAAGGAACTCATGATCTATCATCATTTCATAAAAAAAGATATTTCAGCACCAAAAAAGGACATAATTTAGAATGGAAGATCAATAAGTACCATCGTGTTAGTGGTTAAGTATGCAGTGTCTAGAGACACCTGCAAGGTTCCATGGTGACCCAGCCACTCCCTTGCTCACTGACCTTCAGTAACTCCCTCAGTCCTAACCTTTGTAGGCTCCTCTGTAAAATGGGGAAGTTAATAGTGCCCACCCCAAAGAGTTGTGTTATTGGAGCACAGCACTCATACAAGCACTAGAATCAGTAACAGCCCTTCCCCCTGGAAAAGAAAGTTGACCATGTTACACTACAGTTTGCTTCTTGACTTTGTGACCCTGTTTCTACAGCAAGGAGCCCAGGCCCTCACAGGTAGCAATTATAGCCACCCAGCCCTGCCCACATTTTACTCCTGTGGTCTAGGCTTGTTGGCTTCCATTGCTCATGAAAATGTGGAAGAAGTGCTTGTCTTTGATTTTAATCCTCTAAATTTAAATCCTTCCAGTACTTAATGGAAACTGGATAGCAGTTTCTGTCTGCAGAGCTATAAGATCACAATTAGCATTATTTGTGATTAATTGCCTTTTAACACCCTTCTTACAGCTTTATTTAGGCAAATATATACAAAGTATTTATGTCATAACTTATCAAGAATTTAAAAGGAGTGAGTACTGGTGGTTATCTAATAATTTTAAGAGTTGAAATGTTGAAACTCCTGACTATTTTAGTAGAAAACACCAGGCCCTATTCAGAGATCTCAGTCTTGAACCTGCATCAGAGCCACCTGGGGGGCTTGTTAAAACAGACATCTGGGCCAACAAAGTTTATGAATCAGTGAGTCTGGGTTGGGTCCAACATTTAAACTGTAAACAAATTGTCAGGGCCCCACTTGAGGGACCACTATAACTGCTGAAGATTGAGGATGCTTTTCTCCCTGACTCGGCCCCTAGGCTTGCAGAGTCTCCTCTGGTGTGTTCTCTTGGGTGGCTTTATTGGAAATTGGTCTGGCTTTTTGTCTCCAACAAGAAAGTGAGCTTGAAGGCAGGAAACCTGGGGAGTTATTCTGTGTCCCTGTTATCTAGCTCAGTGCTTTACCCATGAATGTTGACTGGATCTGGTTTCTAGTTTCATTTCTTGAAATTGTCAACTTTGTAGATACAAAGTACTTATGATCACTGCACTTTGTATTTTTCAATGGTGGTAAAGTGGATCCTATTCTGCTTCAGCAGTAACATCTCAGAAAGCTTGGGTTCATACTGACTTGTATTTTAAATGTGATACTTTGGGAGCAGAAATCCCAGCAATCTCAAAATTATTTCATCTGTACAGTTTTGTATAATAGATTTAATTGGCTATACATTCCATAATAGCTTAAAAAGATCCCTAAAGATACATTGACTGGAGTGGGTTTTGGACAAGGAGTTAGATGTACTGCAGATAATCAGCATGTGGAAGTATTTGGGTTTCTAGCATTGAATTATATTTTCTAAAACTCTTTATAAAGAAAAAACTTTAAATGTCATAAAATACATCATTTTCCAAAAATTAATATGCCATAAAGTAAAACATAGTTCATCTAAATTCATCTATGTTCCCTTCCTTCAACATAAGTTTTAGACAACATTTTTCTATATACTTTATAATTTTTGCTAAAGTCAGATCTCCGTCTCATGCATATTGGGGAAAACTGATTTACAATGTGTTATCACCATTAAAAATTCCTTCTATACAGTCATCCCCCAACTCCCCCTGCCCTACCCCCCAATCTGATACTAAAGTGAGTGATGATGTAATTTACTATTTCAGGGACTCAGACAATTTGTGACTGTAATTTTCTGAACGCTCAAGGATTTGAAATTTCTGCCAATATAAAGAAAAAGACACAAGTGGCCAAAAATTATATATTCTGTAGGAAGAAAAAATGTATCGGATAAAGATTACTTCAGGAATAAGTGAAGCTTTAAAAAAATTTTATTATTCATGCCTTTTCCCAAACTCTAAAGACTATTAAGACTAAGTTACATTGTATACACATATCTACAACAGTTTCATTGGCTCTTAGTTTCTCTAGAAGAGGAAACCTAACTTTTTGTGGTCTTTAAGAAACTGTTATACAAAATATGTTTATTTAAATCTTGAGGCAAACCAAATACCGAAGTTCATTTTCCTTGAAATGCAATACAAAATACAGATGTGCATGCTAACCACCCTACAAATAATGAAAGCCATGCAGTGGGACTGGCAGATTCAAGCTCTTGTAATTGTATAGTTGTAAGATATTATTCATACAAAACAACTGACACTAATCATTGCTTAAAGGGAAAAAGAAAGTGAAGAAAAATTTTGAACTGGAATAGCTGTTCTTAAAAAGGAGAGATATTATCCAAATGTAAGACTATTAAAACACAATTTCACAAGTCATTGTCTATAATAAAATAGATTCATGAATAATATATCAAAAATACTAAGCATGGAGTTTCTCCTTTAAGTCTATAATAAACTACCAAGCCTTTATTTAATGCATTTACTTCTGTGAGCCTTCTCAAATGAGCAGCCCATGCTGTAAAAGCACATATAGGTTGGATGTTGACCATGAGAATGGCAGTTCTCATCTTTAACAGGGACTTGCATTTTTATGGGTACTATAAACATTTTTATTTCCCTCATATGAAAGTCATGACCTTGTCAGATTATTCTTTCTAGGGGTACATTTTAGAAAGCTTAAAAAGAATTTTTAAACAACATATTACATTAAAAAGAATCTTGAATTTTGAGTGATTCTTTCTAGTACTGTGGCACGATGGGTTAATGTAACATGGTCACTAACTGGACAGTTAAGTGTAATATGGTTGCTGTTTACTTAAATAAATTCACAGTTCTAGAAAAATGTCTGATTCCTAAAACATAACCAAGAATGAGTCTGCAGAATTATAAGCAGCGAAATATTAGAAATCAGTGAAAAATGACTTATTTTTGCTTTTAGGAACTTGGAAAAGATTATTTTCTTTGAGTTTCAAATGTTTTGCAATGTAGTGTTCGTTTTTTTTTTTTTTTGTTTTTGTTTTTGTTTTTGTTTTCAGCTTCCTTAATGCTGAAGTAATTAACTGAAATCAGTGACTGGAGAATCACAGCTGCCTTGTCTGTGGAAGCCAACAATGGCTACATAGGGGGTTTCCCATGGAAGTTTCTTTGAGGGTGTGCATCACATGAGTTGCCGTGGACTTTTTCGTGTTCTTGCAGTCTGGGTACCATCCCAGGCTCGTACTGTCTCTCCCTTCAGGGCTGCTCCGGTAGATGCATTGGCTAGAAGAATATATGCTGTTTGTTCAGGGAAGTTAGCTGTGGGGATGGCCAGCTGCTTTGAGATGTGGCCAGGGCCCCTCACCACTTGGCCATAGCAGCAGGACAGCAGGTGCCCACGTTGGGCACAGTCGTGGTATGGACTGGACCCCCAGCCCAGCGGGATGAGCACAAGTGCAGGAGCAGACCCTGAGCCACTGGCCCGCCGAACCCGCAGGGGCGCAACTCCAGGGCTGCAGCCTCGTGAAGGTTTTAAAAGAAAATACAAATCAAAAGTTTTCAGGAGGGGAGTTGGAGTAGCTCAGTGGTTGAGCGCCTGCTTCCCATGTACGGGGTCCTGGGTACAATCCACAGTACCTCCTAAATAAAATATATTAGATACAAAACAATTCTTGCAGTCAGCTTTGATCAAGCTTTCAGTGCATCCCACATTCATTAAATACTTTCCACTTATATCTTTGTCAGTGATGTTTAGAAGATTGCATTACAGAATTTTCATAGGAAATTGGTTAAGAGATTAGGAGGAGGAGGATGCTGAAAGTGAAAAGATAATCTTTCACATAAGAGGATATTTTTGTGCTGAGACAATTACCATCAATTTCTACCCAAACAGTATCTATTTATTTAATTATCCTGCCTGGAAGCAAGGGGGAGGGCCTAAACAATGTTTTGGAGGTCTTTTCCAGCCTTACATTTTTCTTACAAAGCAAGTTCCTAACAATTAGTGAAATTGCTGCAAAGTGTCCAAAAAAAAAAAAAAAAAAGGCAAATTGATCCACAAAACATTTTGCTATTTAGAATTTACTTTCTGTCTTTTGAGATAGAAAGTATATGTTTCCAACTTTAATTTTGATTTGTTGCAATTTATTTGACTTTTGTTTTTTCCTATCATTAAACTTTAGGGCTAAAATAAAACCAAAACTCCTCAAAGGAAAGAAATGGTATTTTCATTAAAATATTTTGAAGCTGGTCTTTTAAGCAGCAAATACTTGTCTTATTTGGTTTGAATGATAATTTTGTTTTTATGAATAGGCAAGGACAAATTGTTTTAACCCTCCTGTAGTTACTGCTGTAATGGAGTGAACCAAATGATGTTTTAGAGCTCCTTTGGGAAGATTTAGCAACATAAGGTAATGACACTTTGTGGGTTAAAAAAAAAGTCTTGACATGTTTTTTTTTCCCAGTTGGAAGTGTGTATATAAAATATCTTTATATATGATATGTATTTATAATATATAATACACGTATCTGTTTTAAGGTACAGTTGTATTTAAGGTGGCCTGGATTTTTAAGGACTTTTTCTTTCCCCCTTTAATTGGTTCTCCCTGCTCTAATTTTTCTAACCAATAGTAATGCTATCCCATACATACACCCCTCTCCTTCCCATCCTCAGAGCAGCAGGATATTGTGGAAAGGGTTCTGAGCAGGATGAGAGAATTCCTTAATATCTTTTAGCTTCCTCTGTATAACAGGGAAAACTCCCTGCCTTGCTTCCCTTATAGTGCTATTGTCTGATCAAATGAGATGATAAAAGCAGTTGGGTTATGGTCCTGTTATTATTTCAACATCTGATACTGCCCTCTGGTTTAAATAACTGGAGAAGTGCAGTCTGTTTGCCATTGCTATGATTGCTGATTCCTAGCCAGAGTCCATGTGGGTTTCATTTTGTATTCTGTTCCTGAAAAGCGTAATGAATTGGATGTTTGTGAAGACACTCATATTTAAGTGTACCAGGGAGTCTTACTACTAAAATGAATTCTATGATAAATCATTTTGAAAGTTTTGTCATCTCTTGTTAAATCTTTTTGAGATACAGAAGTAGACTATGAGTTTTAGAAGTTATTTTATGTGCTATTAAGTTTAAAACTTGTGCACAGTAAACCCTACCATCAAGTGCCCTGTGACCTCTTCTGTCACCTAGCTGCTTTTCTCATAGGGGATGGGGGGTAGGTTTGAGGCCAAATGGGAAATGGCAGACACCCCCCCTTTCAGGAAGCAGAGGCAGAGGATGGTTCTCTGCTCCAGCATTCTCTTGGCCCAGACTCCCTGGAGGAGGCTGATGAAACAGATGGCAGCTAACCCCGAGATCCTGGTATTGCTGCTGTTGCCACGGAAGTCCCAGCCAGCCAGGTACCTTGGAGTACTTAAGTAAGAGTACTTAAGCCAGAGGGACAACCTGCGCCACACTCAGCCACACCTTGCTGGCTGCGCAGGCCCATTTCCCTAAACTAGAACCGGCACGGCTCTTCATGTTCAACTACTGATGGTTTGATCCTACCTTTATATGGCAAGATTTTACTGAATTCCATTCTTTGAAAAATCTCATAGGAAGTAAAGGACAAGTTGTCTTTTAAATGATAGTGCTAAGACACTAAAATGTCAATTATCACCGAAAGCATTGTTTTTGAGGGGAGGGATCAAAATAATTAGAAACTCTGAGCCCATGTTATATGAAGAAAGGCTGAAATAAAATGACTAGATAATATATTAACATAAAAATGGCAGCCAGGGCAGCAGCAAATCATGAAGGAGACAGGAGAGGCTGGTGGTTAATGAGGAATATGTCTAGGTCATAGCATGCCCACAGCTGTGCCTCACTCTCTGAGCTATTTCTGTAGGAGGCCCTCAAAGTCTTCCCCACGTGTGTTGCCCTTTCCCGCTCTAGCTACCCATCATTGGAATGAAATCTTTGCTCTAGACTGGCAGGTCTGTATTTGCAAGTTGGATTTTGGATTATATTTTCCCATTGAAGTTGATATTTTATTATCATTTTTTAAATCATAAGCTACTTTGTATAGGGTTTACGGTATAATTTTTTTTTTTTTAAAGTACGGTATAATTTTGATAGCTATGATGTATGGCATTGCTCTGTCAAGCTAACAACCTAAAGATTTTTGGAGTATGAACTGTTGAAATATTGGATACTATCAGTTGTGTAAAATGAATAAATAAGGTGGCATATACTGATAATCCTATTTAAAACTAATGCTTTTGTTAAAGTTCGCACGTAATATAAATCCTGAAAACATTGGTATTTTTTAAAGTGTTCTATGTTTATGTTTTAATTTTTCCAACATTTTATCGCCATTTTGAAACATAGGGAAAAATGGAGAGAATCTTACAGTAAATGAACACCACTGTAACTGAAACATGTATTTTCCCATCTGCATATTCAGACTGTTCACAATATAACTATCATTTAGCTGGCTCTAGCTATCTTGTCAATCCATTTTATTTTTCTGATGCATATCAAACTTGGAGAAGTTAGGACCCTTCCTCCTAAACATCATTAATTTAATTTGGGGGAGTGGCTAAAATTTATATATAGTGAAATACACAAATCATTTAATGAGTTTTGATAAATGTAGTTATCTGTAATCTGGGTTTTTTGTTTGTTTGTTTTTTAAAGACTATCCTCTGAACCATAGTCTCCTGGGTAGCCAAATCTCTTTATTTATTTATTTATTTATTTAATTTTTTTTTTTATTATTACATACCCCCCCCCCTTCTCCCTTTCTGCTTGCTCTTGATGTGTTCATCTTTTTTAGTTCTTCTGTGTCTGCTTTTTTTGTCTTCCCCTGTTGTGGCGACGTGCCAAGTCAGCCCACCGCGCAGGCGGCCTGCCCCGCTCATGGGCGACTTTGTTCTGTTCACGGGTGGTAACTCTGCTCTGTTAGCGGGCAGCTTGCCTGCCCCTGGCGGCTTTGCCCTGCCCCTGGCGGCTTTTTGCCCTGCCCATGGCGGCTCTGCCCCGTCCAAGGCGGCTTTGCCCTCTCAAGGCGGTCTGCCCGCTTTGGAGAGGTCCCTGGGAACCGAACCCGGGGCCTCCCATGTGGTGAACCGGCGCCCTATCCACTGGGCTACAGCTGGCCCCTGCCCAATTTATTTTGTATCTTCTGGGTATATGGTGCTTCTCATGAAATAAACCAGGGGTTCTTAACCTTTTTTGTTCCATGAATCCCTTTGCCAGTCAGGTGAAAACCACGGACCCCTTACTAAGTCCGCACTATACTGTGTATTATTTAATAAATATATCATACCCATACCAACACGTCTCCACAAGAATCATGTTTATTTGAATTTCAATTCATGCTCATGGACCCCTTGTTAAGAACCCTGGTAAACCAATATATAAATTACCTATGAATAAGTTATTTTTTAGCTTATAACCAACAACTATGACAGTTTTTTTTTTTTTTTTTTTTTTTTTTTTGACAGCTTGGCTTTTACTGTATTGGGGACATTTTCTAAACATTTTTTTTTCTTAAGAAAGCCTTAAAATAGAATATCTATGTTTAGTTTTTAAAGTGCATTATTTCCATCTACAATGAGCACTGTCACATGGAAAAATTAATTGTAATAAAAATGGTTTCTAGATCCTGTTCACGGTGGTAGAACTAGCTATCTTGATATCACCAGATCCTAGTCTGCTATGAAGGGGTATGTGATCTCAGTGGGGAGCAGGTCACGTGGTGGGGGCATGCCTCCCTACCTGCAGTATGAGGGGTGAGACCACCCTGTAGTGCAGGCTCCTCTGACTGTCAGTCTCCTTCTCAGGTTCCCATCAGCCACAAAGAGTTGGGCTGGATGTTCTCAAAGTCCTGGTCTACCTCTTCACTTCTGAAATCACTTTATCTTTAAAATAAAATAGTATCCATTTATGATAGTGAGTTGTAAAAGTGTAACTAATTTATTAATAGAGAAAGTTACCACAGCAGTTGGGAGTGGAAAGGCATATTCTTTGCTGCTTTGTTGTATTTGGCTGCAAGCAGCTCCACTTGGTTACTCTTTATCTAATAGTCTGCTGTAGCTAACCAAACTTCACTGGAGCTCTGCAACTGCCTAGTCATCTTTAACACACAAATACGGGGGACCTTCTCAAAGGAAAGGTTTTTAGTGTAGATTATACAGAAAGTAATAAATATCCTCTAACAGAGAATTTCAGGGTCTTTAATAGTGCCGTGTGATAAGTTTTTGGCTTTCTGATACTTGATACTTTTTATTTACTTTTGGTTTGCATAGCTAACTCACTAACTTACTGAAAACCGTAAAATGCTAGATGTTGGATCAACTACCCCAACTCATCACGTCCCCTGTGCTCAGCATCTCCTTTCTTGCCAGACCTGATAAACTCATTCACACTTGAGTGATAAAAAACTAATAGGTTATTCCATCCACTTATTTCCAATTTTTAAATTAGCTATAAGGAATAGTTGGGAAAAGTAGAGAAATTTTAATTGTCAAGGAGGAAAAGGGCAGGAAGAGGGTAGAAGTTTGAAACCAGCTGGAGCCATAAATACACTCTTTTATCAATGTCCTACTTTCCCTGCCCAGGATAAATTTTGATAATTTGCTGCAACCTTTTGGCCTTCCTTAAGGAAGTGTGTGTTTAATGTTGTCTTATTAATACAAAGAATATTAATTGGAATTTTGAATTATTTGAATACCAAAATCCCAATCTTGATCTTACCACCTTATTAGAATTCTAGGTTTGTCTTTGCATAATAGTTTGCAGTCACTTTTGTGTACTTTTTATAACCTTAATCCTTTCCATAGAAAGACAGTCTTCATATATTTAAGTGGCAGCATAATATTTCATTTAAGCATATGCCATCATTTAATGAGCCACACCTTGTGTTGGATATTTCGATTCCTTCATGTATTTCACTACTATAAAAAAATTTAAAGTAAACATCTTCATAAGTAGAGATTTATTCTCAAATTACTTGTTTAGGAAAAAGTCTCATAATTAGGAAGATAAGATCTAAGACTATGAAGGTTTTCACAACTCTTGTTTGATGTGTAAAGCTAGATTGTGCTTTGTCTACTGAAGATTTTTAAAGAGAGAATCAGATTACTTAGGAACCATCTCTAAGGTGATGGAATATTGAATAAAGAACAGTGAATTGAGAGTCCTGGTCTGCTGTGGACTCCGCTCGTGACTTGGGCAAATTACTGACTTTCTGAGCCTAGTTTTCTAATCTGTAAAATGAGATTTAGTGAATCTGTAGAAATGCCTTTGACTTCTGAGTCTGTGATTAGTCCATAACTTAAGGATATTTCCTAAATTACTCAAATTAGGACTTGTGACCTATTGAAACAAATAGTTTTTTATGCCTTACCCCACCCCTTTTTTTCTTTATTAGAGAAGTTGTGGGTTTATAGAACAATCATACATAAAATACAGGATTCCCATACACCACTCCACCACTACACCTTGCATTGGTGTGGAACATTTGTTACAGCTGATGATAGCACATTTTTAATAATTGTACTATTTTGTTTTGCTTGTTTTGAGGTACTGGGACCTCCCATGTGGGAAGCAGGCACTCAACTGCTTGAGCCACATCCACTCCCTGCACTATTAAGCTTTTGAAAAAAATTTAAATGTTTTTAAAATATTCTTTATTGGACTTATAATTGATCATATTTTAACTATACTTGATAGCTAAAATTGAATATTTGTTTTAAAAAACGGATTAATTTTAGAAAGAAATGACTTTAGTTGGGAGTAGAACCTCAGCATATGGCTTGTTTCAAGTTTTGTTATTATGGCACAGGGTACTGAATGTGTGTTTATCCTACTTCATAAACCAAGTTTTACTGACATGGTTACCTTTTAGAGAGTTAAGATATGTTTGTTTGAGTTCTTTTGTTGCTTGGTCATTTTATTTACCCTTTAGATACTTGGTGTAGGTCCAAGAAAAAAGTGGTCATTTTAGATGATTCTCTGAGGAGTAAAGTAGAGACAATAGCCTAATCTTGATATTAAAACTTATGGATGGGAACCGGCTGTAGCTCAATTGGTGGGGCTCCAGTTTGCCACATGGGATGCCCCGGGTTCGGTTCTTGGGGCCTCCTTGAGCGGGCAGACCGCTGTGGGCAGGGTGGGCCGCCACATGGTGAATTGACTCGTCGGGTCGCCGCAGTGGGGGATGACAAGCAGACACAGAAGAATGCAAAGATGAACACAGCAAGAACAGGCAGAAAGGGGGGGATATATAATAAATAAAAAATAAATCTTTAAAAAAAAAAACAAAACTTAAGGAGGATTTTTTCTCCTAAAGGTAAATTAAACTAATTGCTTTAATTAAGTGGAAATGAGTGTAGAATTTTTTACATCAGTAGATCATTAAACCATGGAATAAGGTGTCAGGGAATTGTCTTTTCCATGCTGTAAGATTTTAGTCTTATTTTATAGCCTGAGCAGGTTTATCCTTGGCAGACATAACCTGCTTCTCAGAACTTTTTAGTTCTCCTACACCATGATTTTCTTTGTATTTTGTAAGCTTACTCTGTATCAGCCTCTTGCTACAATTTAACATATATGGAGTAGAAGCTCCTAGTGGAGGGACTCTGCCTCAAGGGATTTCTAGCTTCCTGGTGTAAATAGCAGGCACTCAGGATTGTGGTACAGAGTGCTAAGAGCATGCAGGAGTTTCTGGGTACCAATAACCCACTCCAGATTTCAACATTAAAGTAGATCTCTTCGAGCTGATCCTGGCTTGAATTTAGAAGGCCAGATTAGAAGCTTAAGATGGGAGGAAAGCAAGCTGCTTGCCTTCTGCTTGGCAGCAGGTGGCTGAGGAGGGCTGGCTAGTGGTGCAGGGCGGAGGGGGATAGTGTGAGAAATGAGTCAAGTAGCAGGCAGACTTTAAAGGATGCGTTTTTTTTCCATGTTAAATGAGAGTCAACATCTTTGGTGTTATTTAGCCACTTGGAATTATTTAAAGGGCACTTTAATTATAGAATATGTTCACTTAAATGATCATTTAGCAAAAATATTGTGGGGATTGCGGAACAGTGATTGCCAAGATGTCCATAGGAACAAAAGCATTACATTCTATCATTTTACTTTGAGGTAGGATGGACTGGTGCTCAAAATTGTAAGTTAACTTAAATAAGGCTACCTAATCATTTATAATGTCAAAAAAGTACCATCATAGTGCTTTAAATTTGTTTTAACCCCTTAAACAGATAAAGGTTTTGTTCAAGGTCAGGAAGAGGTAGGTGTGTGTGCATAGACTTTAGAGAGAGGAGGCTCCCCCATCCTGCCATTTGCTACCTTGCGGGAGGAAAGACTTAACTCCTAACCTCTGGGGGGGAAAGCCCTTTTCATATTTTGGTTATTTTTATATTCAGCCAATTCTGTTCTTGTCATGTTAATTGTTGTCTTTTTGTTTTGTATACTAAATCCCTCTAAAGTGACTGGCATTTCTAATACTATAGCAACATTAATGAGGTAATCAGACTTTTAGAATGGTAGCATGGTGAGGGCTTTGCGAGATGAGGAAACTGAGGCCCACAGAGGGTGTGGTGTCTGGTCCTGTGGCACAGAGCCAGGTCTGGAGCCCTCCCCTCCTGTAGGTTACTGTCTTTATCAAGCCATCAAATGTCCCTGTCCCCATTGCCATGCTCTCGTCATGAGGAAAATGCCCAGATGTTTGTTTTGCCCCCGGAAACATGATGTTAACTTGAATACCGTACCAGTGGAGTTTAGTACAATTCCATTTTTCTGTCATGATTTCCCATTTGTCAGTCCTACCACCAGTTGACCCTCTTACCCTCTAATATGGTATGGCTGTTAAAAAAAAAATCCCAATAACTAAAATGCTCGGAAGGTGGGAAGTGTGTAGAATTTCCATTTTTACTGTACTGGTTTTAATACATTTTTTCTCACATACTTTTTCATTATGGGGCATTTGCATATCATAATTTTTTATTTTCTATAGAGGAATTGTTGGCTGTCTAGGAACATACTTAGGATCTACATCAACCAATGTTTTAGTATTGCTATAAAGTTCTTTATATAATAGGATGTTATCTTCACAAATACTGATAACCAAAATAAGAAGAAAACGCTTCTCTAGAAAGTGAAAAGCAACTATTCAAACACAGGGGAAAAAAGTGTTTTTAAGAAAAACATTGCTTTTTCTAAAAGGGAAGTTTAATGTAGTCTTGTGCACCTGTAAATTTGCATAACTTAAAGGTGTATGTATTTTTCCAGAGTTATTTTTCCATTTCATTTGCTTAAGCTGGGTTTTTCTAAATTTCCTAAATCAGGTTATGTTTTGATTTATTATTACTTTTTTTTATCTGAAAACAAAATGCAGTTCTTTAGCTGTAGAGCATGGAATACTTACAGAACTCATGTGGTTAGGATCTAATGGGTAGGTCTTGATGAGGCCCTGTTTGGGGCCTTAAACGGTAACATAGTATTTTGAGTTTCTGGGCCCTGATATGGAATTTGCTTGGCTTTAGGTCCTCACTGACCCATGTATTTACATGTGCATTTATTTTCTCAGGTACGGGCTCACCAGCTAGTTTTACCACCTTGCGATGTAGTGATCAAAGCGGTTGCTGACTACGTCCGTAATATTCAGGATACCACTGATTTGGATGCCATAGCTAAAGATGTTTTTCAGCATTCACAGGTAAAAAACAAAACCAACACATTCAACAGATGAGACTTTGTGTGCTGCTGTCTGCTGGTTTGGGGATGGGACTTGGGAAGTGAGAGCTAATTGGATTTGTGGTAGGAGTTCTTGATCGGCCCCTGCCAGATCATAGAGAAGAAGCCCTCAGCTGCATGGCTAAGGGGCTGGGGGCTGCCCTGGCCATGCTGCTTGGTAACCTGGCGGCCTTAGCCACTTCCTCCAGCTACTTCAGCCTCACTTCTGGCCTGAACACAATGAGGAGGTTAAGGGAGATGATTGTTAAGGTCTCTGCTACTCCTAAATTTGCTATCTTAATTTAATAATTTCTGAATTTCTACCAAGAAGACAAACTGTATCAAGTAGGTCAGATGGTATTGTGAATTTCTGATTTGCCTCTGTCCTTCAAATGATGGTCAGGATTTTCTTTTTCTTCTTGTTTTGGGAATGTGAGGGTTGCAAACAAGTTAATATTAGTAGAATTAGGTGAGCTTTTGTGACTTCCTGGTCTCTCTCTAAAGAGCTAAAACCAGTGGGTAGGCATATCACTGATCTCTCCGTTGCATCCTTTCCCATTTACTATACATGGATGTAAAACCTCTCTAGGCAGGATCAGAGACCTAGAAAGTTGAATTCACAGTTCACAGTCATAGATCTATATCTCAAAACTCAGGTGTCCTGAATACTAGTTCAGAATTCTATGTTAACTAAATTGCTTTAAAAGAATTAGTTTGATTTGGTTCTTCAGTAATCTGATGATTTTTCTCGAGGATTTTCATGTCATTCTAAAGTCTTCTCACTTGAAAACCTACGGTTTATTATACATGTGCTGAATTGTAAAGAAATGTTAATACCCATGACCAGTGCCATACTAATTTACAAAGGTTTTCCTACATTTATTTCAGTCTAGAACAGATGACAAAGTTATTCGGTTTAAGAGAGCAATTGGATATTATTCAGCGACTAGTAAGCCTATGTCATTTCATCCACCACATTACTTAGGTAAGTAAATGAAGGCTGCTCTGTGATAGATATTGACCATGCAGTAATCCAGAGATTTAAATACCATATTTATAATCTTGTAGGTTTATTCTTTTGAAACAGGGTTTCCTGCAGTTATACAAATAGGTATAGCCACACTTCATGGGCAAACTTACTAGCATCCCTGACTATATTGAGGAATAAGAGAAGGTTTGCAGACTTATTAAAGTGGAAGAGAAAGGAAATGGTCTTGAAGACCAAAGCTGTTGGATAATAGAGGCGTTGAAACCTGTATTGAAATCTCATTGTCTCTGCGATTTCCTCTTAAATGCAGAATTCACTGAGGATATAAAAGATCCTCTAGACTTACAAATGACTTCATAAGTGTAGCAGATTTGAATCTCCTCTTTTGCTGCCTGTTTGGTGAAAGGCCAAATTTGATTCAGAGATCTGAATTTCGGGAATAAAATGTTTATGAGCTGTTAGTCTGAAGCCTTCTTGCATAGTGAATATCTCATGGGAGGTTGTAAAGCACTAAACCATAAGTACTGTCCTCTTTTCCTCAATCAGATTTGCCTTTATAAGGGTCCAGAACAGTGAAAGTATGAGAAAACAGTGTTGCAAACTACCGTTTAAGTTGCATTGTTTGCTTCCTTTAAGCTGTTAACAAAAGAAAGTATGTTCAGGAGATGGTTAGGGCAATTAGACTTGTATTGGTTCCAGAAGATTAATTCCAGGGTTGAAAATTTCCCCAGTGGTTGTCCTTTATCATGATGTCATTCATCCATTTATTCAAACACAGTGCCTGTTCTGTGCTGGACACTGGGAAGACAGAGATAAAAGACATGGTGCCAGCTTTTGATGACTGTGTATCTGGGTGGGGTGATATTTACCTAGATAGGTAAATATCAGTAATATTGATACAGTGGTAAGAGGCTGTGAATCACAAAAAGGAGGCAGGCATGTAATCTGTGTTGGAACATTAAGGGCCATTTCCCAAAGAAGTGATTAGGCTAAGTCTTGAAAATCAAGTGAAAATTAGCTTGATGAGTGTGGGGAAAGGACATACTAAGACGTAGCCAAGAGAGCAGCAGTCTTCAGTGGCAGAATGTAGAGTTTTTCAGGTAGTTTGGTAAAGGAAGAGAAGGGAAAGGCAAGATGGGTGTGAGTGCAGGGATGCCAGGGCTGAAAGCCCATCTCCTTGACTGTCCCGCAGGCCTGGCTGCAGTCTTCCCTACCTGTGTAACTGCAGTAGATTCTAGCAGCCTTGTCCCCTGTAGTTCATTTTCCTCACAGCAGCCAGATGAATGTTTTAGAACTGTAAATCAGACCATCACTGCCATGTTGACAGCCCTTTTTTGGCTTCACCCGGTTCACTCCCCAGGATCTGGCCACCATTCTCCCCACCCTTCTTTCTTGCCATGACTGTACCAAGCTGGCTTCTGTCTTAGGACCTTTGCCCCAGATGTGCATCAAACTCTCTTTTCCCTAGCTTTCTGGGTGTTGGGGCATTCTGACTTCTGCGGTCCGGGCTTTACTGTTTCTTCTTTTCTGAGGTCTTTCTTGACCAGCTGATCTAAATCAGCCACAAGGCTATTTATTCCCCATCACATCACCTTGTTCACCTTGTTTTAATTCTCTGTACATTTGCTAGTGACTTTTCACATCCACCCCCTCCCATCCCCAAGGATTTAATGTCTACAAGAAACAGGACCTTATCTGTTACCTTCACTCTTGTTTCCCCAGTGGACAAATATTTGACTGAAAGAATTAATACACAAAACATGTTTGAATCTAGGGGAGTGAAATGATGAGAATTAAGGTGCGGTGTGATGAGGCCTGGATCCTGGCATATTTCTTTTATACCTTGCTTGCACATGGGAGGTGTTTGGCCAGTGCTTGTTGAGAGCTGAGAGCATGCATGTTGGAGTCAGACTGGGTTCAAATCCCAACTCCACCAACTGTTTTTTCTTTTATTAAGATGGGATAATTATATAAAATTTAAAAGAGAAAGTATATGTAAAGTGCTTTCATTTAATACTTATTTAATGGCAGATGCTATTATTGCTCTTGTAAGAAGAATGGCTGAAAAAGGAAGAGAATGATTAAATGTTGAAATGACTAGTCAGAAAGCCTGAAAGGAATTCACAGAAGGTAGTACGTGTATATCTTTATTGACATTTTGATCCTCATGTAATAATCTTGGTGGCAATTTTAGTTTAACCAGTCTAAATTATAGTGTACCTGGGGCTAGAACCTTTGTTCAAGAGAAGAAAAATCAGAAAATAGTATGGAGAGAGGCACTAGGCTTAACATTTGGCATTGATCTGGGGGCTAATAATAAATGATTTTGAAGGTTCTTGAGGAGGCAAGATGAGTTTTAGATTAAGTCTTAAGTTTGAGTTAAAGGTGTGAAGTGTCCTAAAAATATGTAATTGCTCTACGAAGTGCTTTTGTGTTCTTACTAAATCATCAAGTGATCCTGTGGGGTAAGTGTTTCATAGATGAGGTTGAGGCTCTTAGAATTCAGTTTCATTTTCACTTTCACTCCTCAGTGGTTCTTGGAGAGCATGAGTGTGATTGGTAAAGTATTTGGGATGTGTGAAGTGTTATTTTCAGGCAGGTTTATATAGGTGATAACTACCTTGTCAGTCCTTTCATAAAGCGTTTCCTGATGCTTCTTACTGTTGCAGAGATCTGAATTGTATGCCACAGGGACTAACAAAAGCCCAGGCAGAGAAGTTTGGGAGCAACACAGAGTTTCAGAAGGGCTTGTATACTGCCTGGAGTTGCTGTGGATGAGACTGGAGAAAGGTTGAGGCCGATTAGGGAAGGAAGTTTTGTTTCAAGTTATGTACACAATTTGCAACCAGCAGCTGTGGATTCTCTAAAGCCACTTTTGTGGTTTGTTTTTTTCCTAATAAGATTAATATTTGCATGCATGAAAAAAATTCTGATAAGTACAAAGAAACAAAATAATCTTGAGATAGCTGTGATGACTGGTTTCACCTCTATGTAGTAATGGGGTGACAGTTGAGAATCCAAAATTGAAAATCTAGAAGAAGCAATGTGGAATTGGACACTTAACTTGGCATCCCAAGTTAGAACCCAATACATTTTCCTCAAAAGTTTTTTTTTTTTTTTAATATGCCACCTAGGATGTGGGTAGTCTTTTGTCTCATGATCTGTCCTGTAATCTAACCATAATCTATCATTTTATTCTATAGGAAAATACATTCAGAATTTTGAACAACCAACCTAGGAATGTAACTTGTTCATTAGGACCTATCTATATTATTCATTTTAGAAATTGGAAATGTGTAGAGTTTTGAAGCAATTTTAAGAGAATCACACTAGAAATGTAGAGGCTAGCTTTGGGGAATAAAAAACAATCTTCTGTTTATTCTTTCACATCTGGCCTGCCTCCAGTTGAACTGTCATTTGGGAACCACTGCTCTCATCTTTGCTTGTCCTTCTGAGCTGGTTAGATATCCTGCAGTGTTGAGAAAAAATGATCAGCTCTCCAGACAGCTATGGGTGGTGTAGGATTTATAGATGGAAATATACACACTCACTGTTCCATTGCCTCAGCAGTGGTATAAGACATATTTGGATAGACTTGGGGTGTTTTTAAAGGGTAAAAAAATACATGTTCCAGTCCATACTCTGTATTATGACCTGCCAGACATTATCTATTCTTAGATAGAATTTTTCTGTAAATTACAGGTGAGATTAGGACTCACTCATTAATTTAAAAATTATTTACTAAGCATTTATTATGTCAGAAACCTGTGAAAGGAGCTGGAGATATGTGTGATTATAATTTTGTCCTTTCTGTCACAGCACTTAAGGCCCACCAGATCGCCAAAATGCTTGATTCCCTGGTTCAACCACTAGTTCTCAGCCATAGCTGTGCTCCAAAAATCATTGGTGTAATTAAAAATAAAATATATGCTTGGCCCCTACATCAGAGCTCTAGGTTAGAATCTGTAGATATGAGCTAGTCCTGGGGTATTTTTAAAAAGCTCCACAAGTGAAACTGAGGCCCTGTCAGGGTGAAGAATCACCCACTGTGTTTGACAGACCTTCTTCAAAGAAAAGTGAATAAGCTCAGTGATTTGTTCACTACATGCCAGTCCCCACTTATATGCCAGCACTGTAAGCAATGGTTGGTGTAGGAAACCAGACAGGCACTGTCCTTACCTTCACAGAGTGGCTTATAGGCTAGAGGGCAAGACAGACATTGAATGAGTGAGGTGACCACTCAGAAAGGAGCCATATAGGAATGTAAACAGGAGATGGTAACCTCTCCGAAGTTCACGGAAGACCAGTGTGATTAGATTAAAAGTTTGGGTGTCCCAATTGATTAAATTAATGTTTAAGGTGACCTGTGCTTTAAAGGTTGAATAGAAATTTTCCAAGGTGATGGTATGGGAGAGGGTTTATTCTGTGCAGAGGAAAAAGCATGTACAGAGGTCCTGAGGTAAGAGGACATGGTGTGGAAGAAAAAGAAGAATGGTTGGAGCACATGAAGCAGTCTTTGGTTGAGTGATGCTTGAGAGGCTGGCATAGGAGTGGTCATGCACAGCCTTGGGTTTTAGACTTTATTCTTAGGACAGTGTAAACTCATTGAAGGATTTTAAATTTTAAAATGTTAAATTATTTTGTAAACTATTGTACATATAATGTATTTGTCCAGTTAATAAGAAACATCAGCAGAGCATTGCTAATATCTTAGCCCTTTTCTGTGCCTCTTCCCTGTTCACACCCACCACTCTCCACTATCCTGCATTTTGTATTGATCATTGCCTTACTTTTCTTTTATTTTAATACTTTTTTAAAATTAAAAAAAAACAAAACAAAACTTTACACAAATGTTACATAAAAAATATAGGGGATTCCCATATTTCCTACTCCTTACCCCTCCCACACTTTCCCACATTAACAATATCCTTCATTGGTGTGGTACATTTGTTAAAATTGATGAACACTTATTGGATGGAGCATTGCAACTAAGCATGCATTATAGTTTACATTATAGTTTGCACTCTGTCCCACACAATTTTGTAAGTTATGACAAAATATATGATGGCCTGTATCCATCATTGCAGCATTATCCGGGACAATTCCAGTGTCCCGAAAATGCCCCCCTTATTATACCTGTTTTCCCCTCTCCCTCCCCCTCAGAACCTCTGGTGGCCACTGCCTCCACATCAATGATATAATTTCTTCCATTGACAGAATCACAATGAGTCTATATTAGAATAACAGTAAGTCTATTCTAGTCCATAGTTCATTCCCCAATCCTGAGGATTCTGGGATGGTGATGCCCACACCACCTCTAATTGTGAGGGGGCTTACATCCCTGGGGCTGATGGATAGGACTGTCTTGCTTGCAGTTGTAGACTCGCTCTGTTCCTTGGGATGGGTGTTGTCCATCATCATCTCCTTGTTACTTGTCCTGGGTGAGTCCAATGAACTGGAGAGTAGGCATTGCAGCTCTGTTGAGATTCAGGGCCCATCTGGCATGGGCACAGCCCAAAGATTTACATCTCTTGGACTTAACACTTATCAAGTATAGTACTAACTATAGGATCAAATAGAAAGGTCAGAAGAGGCCGTGTAGGGAAACCGCAACTGAGTCCAACTCTGTCACACCGGGGAGCATAAATTCCTAAGTAGGGCGCACTGGCGGGTTGCCAAACTCCTGAGCTGTCTGCCCTGCCTATAGTGTCTGGATGTCTCTAGAACCCTCAGGAGCCCCACTATTTGAGGCAGTATTTACCATGATAGTCAATGAGATTCTGCTGAGACATGCATAAGCATAACCTCTGGAATGACCTCCCGACTCACTTTGAAATCTCTTAGCCATAAAAACTCATTTGTATTTACCCTTTCCCCCATTTAGTTAAGGTCTTTTACCAGGTGCATTGCTATACTTTTCTTTATAATTTTAGCACATCTGTGTTAAATGTGTTGCATTTTGTCTGATATTAATGGAATTATATCGGATGTGGTTTTTTAGCTCACTGTTCACATTATTGGCATTCATTCATGTTGATATATAGAGTAGTAGGTCATTTTTTACTGCTCTATAGCATTCCATTGTATTAATATGTATCCTTGAGGGAAAATTGGGCTGTTTCCAGACTTTTGCTATTACAGACATTCTTACATGTAACCCGGTATGCAAGCAGAAGAGTTTCTCAAGAGTAAATACCCCAGAGTATAATTTCAGGTAGAGTCAAAGGGTGTGTCCTGCTAATGCCGTGCTGCTTTCCAGCATGAATGTACCAATTTTTCTTCCTATCAGAAGTGGATGGGCACTCCAGTTGCTCCACATTTTTTTTTTGTATAGTGGTTATGATATTATATCCCATAATGGTTTTAATTTTCATTTCCCTCATTACTAATGAGATTGAACATCTTAAATTATGTTTGTGGACCAGTAGTGTAAAATGCCCGTTCATGTGGTTTGTCTGTTTTTCTATTGAGTTGTCTTTTTTATATTGATTCCTAAGAATGCTTTATATATGTTGGATCCTAATCTTTTGCCAGGTATATGGGTTGCAAATATTATCTCCCAGTTTGTGGCTTTTTTTTCTCTTGTGATCTTTATTTAAAATTTTATTGAAGTATATCGTCCATATGTGAACATGAACAATAAATGTATAGTAAAAGTTGTGACCTTACAAAACACGCATATCATCATACAAGGCTTCCATACATCTCAACACCTTGCATTGTTGTGAAACATTTGTTATAAACTATGAAAAAGCATCATCAAAATATTACCACAATCTATAGCCCATATCTTACATTTGGTGTATTTTTCCTTCAACCCACCCAATTATTAACACCCTATATTAGTAGTATGAGTTTGATTTCATTCATGAGAGAATATTCACATATTTGTCCTGTTAACCACAGTCCATCGTCCACCACTGCATTCTCTGTGTTTTATAGTCTTATGCTTTGTACAGTCTGTTTAACATGTACACTCAGTGGCTCTCTTTTTCATCAGAGTTGTGCTATCTTCACCTCACTCAATTTTTTTAATGTTTTCATTACTCCAAAAGGAAAAATAACACACCCATATACCCCCCTCTGTTGTTGTCCTCTATAAATTACATTAGTTGTAATTTTCCCGTGTATCACCATATTCTTAGCACTTTGTAAAAGAGTATTCTTATATTTATACTAATAACCACAATCTTCATCCACCACATACCATAGATTATTCTCTAGTTTCCTTTCCATTGACATTTACTTCCACATACTACCCTTTTCAGCCTCAATCACATTTATAAATTAGTGTTAGTTATACTCATTATAATGTGTTACTCTCAACTTTATTCCAATTAACATTATTAATAATGCTACATACATTGCTACATATATAAGCTCCTATTCTCAACCTACTTCTTTATGATGTTCTTTGATCACAAATTTCTTATTTTTAATATCAGATACTTAAATTTTTTCTTTATTGTTTGTACTATTAAATCCTATCTAACCTTTATGGATGAAATGATATCATATCTGATCATTTGCTTCAAAATAATACAGCAGTAGAAGGAAGAAGGGTGGATGTATAGATGAAACAGGGTAGGCTGTGTGCTGGTGATTTTTGAAGATGAGTGATAGGTATATGCGGGTGCATTAGATAGACATTTCCCTTTACTTTTGTCTATGTTTTAAAATTTTCATAAAAGGAAGACTTCTTCCCTGGTCTGAGGTGATAAGCATATTTTATATTTTCTTCTAAAAGTTTTGTTTATGGTTTTGCCTTTCCCATTTAAGTTTTAAGTCTACCTGGAATTGAGTTTTGCATGTGGTGGGAATAGGAATCCAAATTCCTGTTTGCTTGTATGGATAGTTTGTTGCCTTAGCACTATTTACTGAATAGCTTTGTCCTTTGCACTCACTTCTCTGTAGTACCATTCTGTCATAAAACAAGTCTTTCTCTCTCTCTGTGAGCCTGTTTCTGAACTCTGTTCTGTTGAATTTCTGTTTGTCCTTGTGCCAGTTTCACATCTTAATTACCATAGCCCAGGAAAAATAGTTGATATCTGGTCAGGCATTGGTATTTCTTTAAGGGATCTATGCTATCCTTGGCCCTTTTAACTTTTAATATGATTTTATAATCCTTGTTGGGGTTTTTTTATTGGAATTGCACTGGATCCATAGATCACTTTGTAGAGAGTAGATATCTTTAATATTGAATGTATTCAAGAAAATGATTTTTCCCTCTATTGATTTGAGTTGTCTTTAATGTTTTTAAATAAACTTTAATAATTTTCTTCATATATTGCTAAAGTAGTTAGAGTGCTACTTCCAAGTACAGGCATACCTCGTTTTATTGCGCTTCGCAGATACTGTGTTCTTTACAAATTGAAGGTTTGTGGCAACCCTGCATCGAGCAAGTCTTTTGCCACCATTTTTCCAACAACGTGCTCACTTTATGTCTCTTTGTTACATTTTAATTAAGGTATGTACATTGATTTTTTTAAAAGACATAATGCTCTTGCACACTTAATAGAACAGCAGTATACTGTAAACATAACTTTTATATTCACTAGGAAACCAAAAGAATTGTGGCTTCCTTTATTGCTATATTTGCTTTATTGCGGTGGTCTGGAACTAAACCCGCAGTATCTGTGAGGTATGTGTGTAGAATACGAATGACTTTTGCAAATTGATTTTATTTAAAACAGATTTGCTTGATTCTTATTAATTTTCATAATTGATCTATAAATTCCTTTGGATTTTCTATATGGGCAATCATTTCATCTGTAGTTTTGTATCTTGCTTTTCAATCTTTGATTGAGCTGGCTTTGACCCCAACAGAAGTCACATGACTTCCAATAGAAAATATTCTAATAATCTAATAGATTATTAGTGTCAGCAAAGATAGCAGAAGTAGGGCTTGTGCTACATCTCCACCTTCCAGTATTTTGCAAGTGGTTGGTTGATCCTCAGGCCAAAATTTGTGGGAAAAATAGTTGTTAGCTTTCTGCCTTCAGTACAGAAAACTTAGACGATGATGGGATAGGTGGCAAGTGCTAGTCCTCCAACTCTACCTCAGGTTATTTCCATAAAGTGGTGGAGGAAGGGTGAATACTGAG
>PVKH010004010.1:0-24011 GCA_004027955.1 Chaetophractus vellerosus
TGCCCTGCCCGTGGCGGCTTTTGCCTGTCCGTGGCAGCTTTTTGCCCTGCCCACGGCGGCTCCGGCCCGCCCATGGCGGCTTGCCATTCTCAAGGCGGTCTGCCCGCTAGGAGAGGTCCCCGGGAACCGAACCCAGGGCCTCCCATGTGGTTTCCCAGCGAGCTCTTTATCCACTGAGCTATCTAGCCGGGCCCCTGTGAGCCTTTATTTTCCATGACTTCTGGGGGAGTTAGCCTGTTAGTGTACTTGTAAGCTACCATGACATCAGGATAATTTCTCACATGACAACTGATCACATTGTGTTCTTGCACATCCCCATGCTTTTGCAGATTTTATTTTCCCTACCTAAAATGCCTTTCCCCCATATCTTTCAAGTAAATAAGTACTTATCCTTTAAAATCCAGATCAAGCTGTTCCCACTTTTAAAGACTTTCCATCTGTTCTTTGTTTCAGCACTGTATCTTGTGTTAGCAGCCTCTAAAATGATCTCAATGTTTCCCAAGTTCTGATATTCATGCCATTGTATAATTCCTTCCCTTCAAGTGTGGACTGGACCTAGTAACTCACTTCATGGACAGAATATGACAAAAGTGATATAATGTCACTTCTGAGGTTGAGTTACAAAAAGACTCTGGCTTTCATCTGGCTTGCTCTTTTTTTGATGTATTTCACTTTTTCTAATGGAAGCCAGCTGCCATGTTGTGAGTTGTCCTGTGGAGAGTCCTATGTGATGAGAAACTGAGGAAGACTTCTTACCAACAGCCAGCAAGGAACTGAGGCCCTCAATCCAACAGCATGTAAGGAGCTGAATCTTACCAATAACCTAGTGAGTGAGTTTGGAAGTGTATCCTCTCTTAGTTGAGCCTTCACATAACACCACAGCCCCAGCCAACACCTTGATTGCAACCTTATGAAAGACCTTGAGACTGAGGCACCCAACTGTATTATGCTTAGATTCCTGGTCCACAGAAACTATGATATAATAAATGTTTGTTGTTTTAAGCCACTAAATTTGGTGGTAATTTGTAATGTAGCAATTGATAACTAATACATACCCTATACACACATGTACTCTAGTATTAATCACAGATTACTGATATAAAATGTCTATTCCACACATGGTATAGCCATTGAGGACAGGGCTTGTATCTTAATAATGTTTTCCTGGGGTCTAGCAGCTCCTGAAGTATTATAAGTACATAACTGGGATATTTAGTAATTGAAGACTTCTCATGGGAAATAATTTAATCTTAATTATAATGGCAAGCTTTTATTGAGTCCTAGCTCTTCTAGGCAATTTTCTAAATGCTTTGCAGATATTATTCCATTTTTAAAAGGAGGAAACGGAGCCGCATAGAAGGCAGATAGCTTGTCCAAAATCAACATAATTATGGCATTGGGCTGTGAACACAAAGCAGTCTACCTAGAGCTCACATTCTTAACCACAAAGATCACATCCATATCTTTTACTTCTAATATTATATACACCTTATGTGCATATAATGTTTTTTGTTTTACACACATAACCCAGCATAGCACCTTACATAAAGATTGTCAATAAATACAAGTGAATGGAGGAATCAGCACCAGGGATTTTTTTTACTGGCTGAGTTTTTATCTTCTGAACCAAGCAGGCGTGCACATCAGCAACAGAGGAATTCTTTGACTCTTCCCTGAGGATCCATTATCATCTGTGATGATATGAAAGAGAGACCACTATTCCACAGAGACCTTTCAATTCCCCATTCTGTCTGAGTGAAAACTAGAGGAATGACACATTTTCAAGAGCCTTTATTTCTGCCTGTTTTTGTTTTTATTTTGAGCCTATTGTTTTAAATAGGCTTACTCAGAATAAAAGGGTATTATATCTTTAAGATAAGGTCCAACTGACATGCATCAGACTCATTAGATCACAGTTAAAGTCACACCTGAAATGGTGGTAGTCACTTTCCAATCACAAACCAAGATTCTGTTGCTAAGTTGTTGGGGACAAGAGGGATTTCTCATATATCATAACAGACAAAATGATGTGAACAACCCATATTTCCTCTGTTCTCAACCTTCAGTGTGCATTCTGGGAAAAATTATTTAACTCCACCCCCTGTATTTCCTTTTCTATTTGGTCTTTGACCTGTGCTCCTGGTAAACTGGCCACTTCCTAAAATAGTGTGTGCTTTATTTCCAGGAACCTAGTCTACCGATTAGTAGATTAAACTGTCAACATAATAGGGACAAGACAATGGGTGAGAAAGGGAAACCTGAGTGTGATATAGAACAGTTTAACAGCCCAACTTACTTTTTTCCTTAAAGAAAACTTCCTTTATATAGACTGAGTAGGTGAGTTAAATTATAACAAAAGGCAAACTGCTTGAAAACCTGGCCCTACCAGTGCCTTATGTACCTGAATTCTCAGACATTTTAAGCCTTGAAACTTTTATACACCCTTACATTTCAACTATGCTATGGCATTGCACTATCCAGGAATAGAAATGAGTTAGCAACTAATATTGTGAGCCCTTCAGGGAATGCGACTCAGGGTACCTAAAGTGTGCTGGGAGTAGGAAGATCTAGCAAATGAGGTATATGACTCCAAATGCAGTAGAGAATGGTGAAAGACCATTCTCCCTACCTTGCAATTTTTGTCTACAATGAGATCTCTAGAGCACATGTGGGGACAGAATGGGACCTTAAGGTCTGAAAGATGCTAGGTTCAAATACATGAAGTAATGTTGTGGGCAAGAAAATATTTTAAATAATAAATGAAATTATGACTGAAAATGCTATGGTGTTGTTGCTTAGTATCTTCAGGCAAACACTATCGAGACTCTGGTAAATATAGGAAAACTGGACAGAGTTTTGATCAATGTTTCCCCTGAGATTAAAACATACTATAGAAAGGAAGGGCATTGACAAATTTCCAGGGACTTCCAACAAAGCCTCCAATTTCTGAAGTGTTTATACTAATAACAGTTTACATATACAAATTTAATTTGGGCAGGCTAAGCATATCTTCTTATTTGGCAATTCTTCACATCCAATTTTTACAATAGTAACATGTCAAGCAAACCTAATTATTGTAGCATGTCTTTCTATAAGGTGAAAACAAACTGATTTTTGAGGGATCATCTGGGAAAGCTAAAAGATAATCTTACATGTAACAGATTTCCTATATATGTGCATATATATTTATATGCACACAAATATATATTTAATATTATATATGTAATGTGTACATTGATTTGAGAAAGGTAAAATCAAAAAAGTTTTCAGAAAAGACTTCGACACTTGATCCATTTGATTAAAATGGGATCATAGGTGCCTGCTTTGTCATTTTTATTTTCTTACACAATCAAAGACATAAAGAAGTCAATATAAAGCACAGAAAATTATTCTCGTAAGAGACAGTCTTTGTTATCTAATTTCATTACACAGAAAGTAAAGAATCATCTTTCATATTGTAGGAAAAGGCATTACTCAGTAAATCAAGTAGGCAAACCTATCAAGATTAATCAAACATTGCTAAAATTTTAGTACATTTCATAGATTATTTTCAGGCTCAGGAATTATAAATCAAGACAAATAAAGTTCAGTTTCTGAGTTTGTCCTTTATTATGCTCTTTCATATTCTGCAACAAACATAATTTACTTTAGGACAGTGCTTCTTTGCAAGGAGTCTATGATGTCAGAACAATTTTCATAATAATATGATGACATAAACATGCAATATATTCATCTTTGCTCTCTTCAAGTGAATTAATAAATAAGTACTGAAATTTTTTCTCCATTTTATCATTTTAATTTCCAAAATGGTAAATGTTGATAAGGCTTATGAGTATAAATAAGTCAGAAGGCCAGGAAGTTTGAGAACCGTAACTTTAGGACAAAATGACTTTTTTTCTTGAATAATAAAGACACACACATGCAGTTGTGTTTCTCTGTTATTGTTGCCCCTAGATTAATTACAGCCAGACCTACTGATTATAATTTTTAACCAAAGTAATGAACTTGAAGTTCACAAAGAAACCTGGGGGTTGTAAAATAAAAAACTGTGTGTCACACACAAGTATTTAAGCAGACCAGTAGAGCTCATAAACACACATAATACAGTTTTCTACACCCATATACATCGTTTTAACATCTTTTTAAAGTGGCAAAAATGAACACATTCATCAACATACCCCAAAGTTATAGCCATTTTATTGCATAAAAAAATAACAAACATGTATAAATGTAAAATTATGCTTAGTAATCAATGTTTAAGTATTCTATCTTAGAAATTGTCTTGGTACCCAATGATTATCCATTAATTTACTCAATTTAATATCAGTGCATGGCTTTAAGCTAGATATTGTGGAAATTAACTTTAGGCTGACATATTACAAAACATAATTACTAAAGAAGTAAAGTTTGTTAGAATAATGGTCCAATTTATTTGAACACAAATTTACATCTTTCATGTTAGCACATTATCAATGTCAGCACATTTAATCATTAAGCCTGTATAAGTTTAGGGAAAGCAAACCAAAATAGAGTAAAATGTTTGCCTACATTATACTTAATACTGATAAATAGAAAGACTTAGCTATTTTTTATTAAACTAAAATTATTAAACTAACCTCATTTACCAAAGTTTTATCTTAATTAGATAATCTAAGATTCGTAAAATGTTTCTGAGTTAGCCTGTAAAAGGAAATAATTTGTTTAAATCTAGCACATTTAAGATATTGCAAGTGTAGTTTTCCTTATTTTCTAGGAATTTTAGAATATTTGATTCATATAGCACTTATTTACCTAAATAAACCAATCAGTACAGGCTCTTTCACTTTAAGAGACTTTATAATATAATTAATGAATACCCTGGAAACAGGAAAATATTTTACATTCATGCAATTAGCGGTAAAGGCCTTTCTGAATTACAAACTCTTAAAGAGAGCTTATAATTTCAGATCTACATTTTGCCGCAGGTCAAGAGAAACCATGAAAACACAAAAACTCATGGTCCAGATAACAAACAGCTCTTTTCCATTCCAATGGGTACATGATTCTTAAGTGATCATCTCAAGATAAACAAATAGACAAACAAAAGAGACTAACAAAATGGACTCCCAAGGGAGTGTAGAACATTATCATCCTTTAACGCACTTACAGAGGTCACTAAAAGGTCAGGCAATGAAACAAAATTCCCAAAAATTGCTGTCACCAATGGGGAAATAACTTATTGGCCAGAAGAAAACCAGAAACAAAAATAAAACAAAAAATCAGCAGAGAGGAAAATAATGGAGAAACAAATTCAGCAAACTTACCTTCTATTGCTTTTTGGGTCTCACCTCTGGGAACCAAAAAGAGATATGGCTGAGTTTAAGCCCTGTGTAAGGTGCATTTTCCTGGCAACATTTTGCGTGACTTTGTTAGGTAAATCCGTTAGGCATTTTGGTGGATGATTTCTAACACTGTTACAGGTTAATCATTTTAAAAAGTTAAAATCATGACTCATGATTTTAAATATAAAACAAACATGTCAAAGTTTTAATTAACCCAGTAGATAATGAGAGAACTAGGAAGATGTTACAGTCAGTTAAAAGGAAAATCCAAGTGGCAAACTAAACATAAGCAAACTGAAAAGAATGTAGAAATCTATGCAAACTGGTAAAATTGGTCAATATCTATAGGGCAATAATCCATTGTGTTCTACCAGACAATTTGCAATTCTTTGGAGAAGAATCTGTTTGCATTACTATCATTTTTCTACAACAGTACAGAGCTGTAAAATAGCTCAAAGACAATGAAAGGTGAGAGAATCCTGACCGCTAGACAAGACACTCATTAATCTTTTTGGTTCATTTCAAAGTCTTTCTCAGTTTTTCCCTACAAGGCAGAAAATGCTTCCCTCCTATGGTATTAGAGATTTCTTTTCTGACCTAGCAATTGTGAACATAGAAGGATGCTGTGAAGATTTGATGAGATAATGCATGCAAAGTGCCTAGCACTGTTCCTTCCTTTCCCATATTTTTATTTGCAGAATTATGTGTAGCATTTAAATTTCTCTATTAAATAGGACAATTTTGGGGTAGAAAATGTGAATGTGTAATTTTAGTGAATGACTTTTAAGAGGGGAGTAT
This sequence comes from Chaetophractus vellerosus, assembly GCA_004027955.1. Lineage (NCBI taxonomy): Eukaryota > Metazoa > Chordata > Mammalia > Cingulata > Chlamyphoridae > Chaetophractus > Chaetophractus vellerosus. The sequence continues at coordinate 6,120 of PVKH010004010.1, forward strand.
TATTTATACTTCTTCTATCCAAAATACCTTCTATTTACATGTTATACTATACTGATTGTATTCCAATAAATAATTTATTGTGAGAATATTGATGATTAACTAGTAGAAGATTCATAAACAGTAAGATAATAAACTGCATTCAAATATTTTAAAATATACAAAATTCAAGAATCTTTTCCTATGAGGCTTCTTGTTTTTAAACCCAAGTTGTTATAGAATATTAAGTTTCCATATTTTTACTGCACAGTATTTTCTTAATAAATAATTAAAATTTAAGGATAAGATTCATTGGGTACTGCCTTTTGAGTTTGCTTAGTAGGAAAATGGTGTCCACTTAAATGTAGCTTTAATTATGCAATATTTTGGGTAGAAGAATTTCATGATTTGTTTATTCATTTAAGTGAACAAGGTACTAAAAAAGTCTTTCATTCAGTGTAATTAATTACTGGAGTTCATTGGAACATTCAGGTATCCATAAACCTCACTATTTTTAAACATTTAAGTAATGTTAAGTGAAATCACTTTATATTTAATGTAACATGGGTGTCATAGTTAGGCTAATGTGTCAACTCAGCCAGGTAATTGTGTCCAGGTATTAGGTCCAGCAAGCACTCGGCTAATTGTAATACAAGAGCATTTATGGGCTTCGATCACCAGTAAGTTTACTGCATGGATCGCTGATTACATCTGCATCAATCAGGGAAATTGGATCAAGAATGGATGACGCTTTTATCCAATCAGTTGACTGCCTTAAAAGGGAAGTGATTTCAACATTCAGAGAGAATTTCCCAGCTCATCATTGGACAGCCAACTTCTCCCAGAAACTCATCAAGGACCCTTTATTGGTCTTTCATCAGAGCCCTTGGCTTGCAGCCTGCCTGCGAAACCTGGACTTGTGCATCCCCACGGTCATGTGAGAGACTCTTATAAAATCTTATGTTATTGACAGATATCTCCTGTTGATTCTGTTTCCCAAGAGAACCCTGACTAATACAGTGGGCAAAGTTCTATATATCATTTCCCTTAATAAAGAGAGTATATTTCAACTTCAGCAATTCATGTATGTGCCAATGAATCCTTTCTGAGTACAATATGTTCATGGGTTTCATCTGGTTTGGTTATTTTTTTTCATTCATTTGAAGAGTGGTGGTAGAATGGGGAAGATGAAATTCACATTTATTGACTCTCAATTTCCATTGACTAAAACTTTATTTAAAAAGAAAGTACTACTCTAAAAGAGCAGGTAATTCACAGTAGTTCTGTGAATTACATAATTTATTCATCCTCGCCCTTTAAGAAACCAGTCACAGCCTTCTTGGTGATGACTGTGTCTTAGTTTGCCAGGGCTGCCATGACAGACACACACAGTGGTTTGCTTAAATACAGGAATTTATTGTCACATGGTTTCAGATGCTAGGAGTCCTAAATCAAAGCACTGGCAAGGCCATCCTTTCTCCCCAAAGTCTGTAGCATTCTTATGCTGCCTTGTGCAACCTTTGGAGTTCCTTGGCATGTACCTCTGCTTCCTGTCACATGGTGGTCTTATGTCTGCTCTTCCGGTTTCCACTGACTTCTGGCTTCTTCCTGGGTTTATTTCTGTCTGACCGCATCTGAATTTCTTGTCTTTATAAAGCCTCTAGAAATATAGATTAAGACCCACCCTGATTCAATTTGGCCACACCTTTACTAAAATCTTCAAAAGGTCCTATTTATAAATGGGTTCACACCCACAGGAACACAGATTAAGAGCATGTCTTTTGTTGGAGACATGACTCAATCTGCTACAGACTATAAATAATGTATTTGCAAGCGAATGGATATAAAATATATAAATGTGCATTATTAATATCCTATTGAGGGGAGCGAATGTGGCTCAAGTGGTTGCGCGCCTGCTTCCCACATGGGAGGTCCCAGGTTTGGTCCCCAGTGCGTCCTGAAAAACAAAAAAACAAACAAGTAAACAAACAAAAAACCCAATGCAGGGGAGCTAATGTGGCTCAGTGGTTGAGTGCCAGTTTCCCACATATGAGGTTCCGGGTTCAATCCCTGGCCCTGGTACCTAAAATATATCTCCCATGGAAAATAATGGGATTGTTAAAATTATACATTAAATGTTGAGACTGTGAGCTACATGTATGTTTGTTTATATATGTATATATTGTGTTTATATATAAGAAGTAATATGTATTACTTCCTGTTATGAAATGTTTGTTTCTTCCCTGATGTCCATATATATTTCAATTCCCAGATTATCTAAACATTGCTTTTTTCCTTTATTTTTCAATCTGTTTTGAAGTTCCAAACACAATATTAGACTTTTATTTTAACAAATTAATTTTGATATAAATTTTTCGTAGTTTACAACTTAACAATCAGAAATAAAGCCAAATATAAATTTTTCATAGTTTACAACTTAACAATTGGAAATAAAGCCAATCAAGGTGATATTTGAAATACAATTTTGATTGCAGTCAAATTCATAATCGGTACAACAGTAGCTGTGTGACAGAAGCATGTGAATTTGCTTATCTTCCCTTGGGTTCCCTTAGCTAGGACCTTTTCTAAGATTACTGATGACTTGAGTTATTAATTATTAACCACCCATGAAGTTAGCATTATAATGATCCAGAAAAATAATTCATAATTTAATGATTAAAAATAAAAATCTTCTCATCTCATAAAAAAAATACTTGCTTTTCAGATAGAAAAATCTAGCCACTGATCCACTCACCTAACATGAGAGGGAAAAACACTGATTAACCACAAAAGGCCCATTCCAAGAATCCTTTTGGCAAGGACAGTCCCTATTTTGCTGCTGAATAGGAAACCGTCTTTCTATACTGAGTCTATAGGTGCTCTTCAGGGAAGAAGCAGTACCTTAACGTATGTTTATGTTTAGACTCTTCAATTCAAACATCAGTGTTATAATCATTTTGCTCTTAAGCCATTTAATGTCTAAAGTCATAACAGGTGAGAGGTCCTATGATCTCCCAAATAATTTAAGCATGCTTCTAGCAGCTTCCAAGCTCTGGAAATTTTCCAAATGACAGTAACTTATGCTTATTTATTTAATCATGCCACTGAGATGATTTTTATTAAGAAATTAAGTTAAGGTGAGCAAAATTGATCTTTACCATAAATATGTTTACCAAGCAACATTGGCATACTTTTAACAATAAAAACAGTACACTGGTCTTTTTCTGTCTTCTTCAGAGAAGTAATGATTTCAATGTTTCCTTAAATTACATACTAATTCCATTATTTTACACATCTATTGTGTGCCATACACTGAGCTGGGCACACTTGAATAAGTCACCATGAGGTCATTTCCCTTGTGACACTTACTACCCAGTGGAAAAGCCACACAAGAGATAGGTAATCAAACAAATACATGTATAATTGCATATTATGATGAAAATGTGAGGAAATTTATAACAGTTTCAAACATCAAGATCCATATAAGTTAATGGATTTCTTGACTTTCAGAAGATTATAATCATTGTCCACTATCAAATGCCAATTAAGAATGTGGCAATGTGAGGAAGAGATCAACTTTGTGTCCCTTTACTTTTTTGTGCTAATTTTGATCCTGGGAGGGAGGGTGGAAGGAAGATTGGGAGACCTGGCAAAGATTACTACAGCTCCATCCCATTCCGTCTCTTCTTCCCTGCCTTCCAGTTGGTAACCACTGTACCAAAATTGCTGTGTATTATTCCCATGTATATTTTTTATTATACATTTGTGATATTCTGAAAAATATATTCTAATATTGGGGAGTTACAAATTTTTAATAAATTTCAAAATTTTAAATAAATTCCTTTCTGTTTTGTTTTTTGTTTTTGTGTTTCACTCAACCCTATGTGAGACTTGTCACTGTTTATACATGTAGAGCTAGTTCTTCATTTTCACTGCTGTAGGGAAGCCTGTTGTATATACAGTAGGGTTGCAAACCCTTGCATATCCATTTCCCTTTGCTCAACATCTGGGCCATCCACCCATTTTTGCTATTACATGAAGTGCTGCGATGAACATTTCTAGAGAGATCTCCTTGTGTGCAGGAAAGGAGATACCTAGAAGTAGAATGGGTGGGTCAAGAAGTAAGCACTGGATCACAGGGTGTGAAAATGTTTACCATAGTGCATGTACTGATTTATGTTCTCACCAAGGGTGTGTGATTCCTAACTTTCTCATAGGAGCACAAACACTCCTATTGTTATTAGACGTTAATTTTGGACAATCCCCAATGTCTGGGAATGGTATCTTATTGTTTTAATTTTTTTTTCATTATAGAAATGGATTTTCTTTCTTTTTTAAAAGGTAGGGTCGTATGATAATTTTAGCTCCTCCAGAATGTATCTTTGTTTTTTACGTTGGACCTATCAAAGTGAATAGAAAAGAGAACTAATTTTATTTTGCAATTTATAAAATTGTCTTATTCTAACCATTTATACTTATAAAATTGCAGGACAGAAATCATGTTTTATTGTTATTGTTCTATCTGGGATACATCATTGACTTGGAAACATATCAAACACCCTTCCTATTTTGCCTTTTAGAATACATGATTATCTCTCAATTGCTTAATATTGACTGTATGAATCCAAAAGGCAATACAGGCTTTAGTTTAAATTTTTATTTCTGTAATTTATACTTTTTATCCCCAATATTGAATAGTGTAACTGAGGCAGGATAGAATAGGAATCTAAGAATGAGAGGCAGAAAACCTAATCAATTTCCACACAAACACCACCCAGTAGAAAAAACTGGAGCATTATCTTGCTAGACTTGTGTAATCAAGTTATCAGGAAGCAACTGGTGCCTGCTGACTGCACAAACAAGTCATAGGAATGTAGCTTGCAGCATCCACCTAGCAGTAAAAGGAGAAAAACAGGAAATTTCTAAACTACCCACCTATTTTCATAAGCCCCTCGTGCAGCAAACTCCTGCAGGGCTCAAGAGCAATAGCCAGGAGCCAATCACCACCAGACAGCAACCCTTAACCTCCTAAGAGAATCAAATCACCCAAAAGAGTTTCCTTGCTTTGGCTCACATATGCCAATCAGCGCAGACTCTGGAGCCCTATACCCCCATAAAACAGGAGACCCCACGGCAGTACTTTGCATTTCTTTCTTGAGAATGCCTGCCTTCATCCCTGAAGGTATGCCTTCTTAGTCTTGTTTACTCTCCAATCAAGTCTTTGCTTGCTGATTAATTTGTGGTCATCCTTTAATTCTTTCTCACAATGAAGCCAAGAACCTAGACATCTGCTCTGATAACATAACCATGAAAATACATGTCATATTAATATATCGATATATGTTTATACATGTATTCACCTAATTAGCCAAACAGGATAGCAGAAAAATTAATCCCTAATGGTACTCTTTTCATTCTTGCCTTATATTTGCTTAAAATTCTATTATTGGTCTTCGTTTTATCACAAATTTACACATCATGAATGATTTTAGTCTCTAGAAAAAGAATGATTACAAATATAGTTCATAAACAATGATATTAAAAACACTTCACTCTGCTAGTATTCAAAAATTAAAAGTTTCATTATCAAATTAAAAGTACCATTTTTCATCTATTCAATTAACAAACACAGTACTATATTCCAATTCAGCAGGAATGAAGTGAAATTGATACTCTTACGTTATAATTTAGTACAATCTTTTAATTAACTGTTCTGGCCAGATATGTTGTCAGAAGTAATAAAAATTTTCATATCTTCAGATCTAGTAATACCACTTATTATTTTTTTAGATTTATTTTTATTTATTATACATCCCCCCTTTTTGCTTGTTCTTGCTGTGTTCATTTTTCTCTGTGTTCCTCTGTGTCTGCTTGTCTCCCCCTGCTGGGGTGACCTGTCGAGTCAGCTCACCGGCACGGCGGCCTGCCTGCTCGTGGGGGCTCGCCCTTGCTCACGGGGGCTTGCCTTTGCCCACGGCGGCGTGCCCCGCCCACGTTGGCTTGCCTTCTCAAGGCAGTCCGCCCATTCAAGGAGACCCGGGGACTGAACCCCAGGGCCTCCCATGTGGTAAACTGGTGCCCTACCAACTGGGCTATACAGCCGGCCCTAATACCACTTGTTTTATGAGTTTCTATCCTAAATAAATTCAAAATATGGGAAAATTTATATATTCATGAAAATGTTTATTTTAGCTTTCTTTTAAACTGATAAATTGAAAACCTCCTAAATGTCCACCGTAAAGTGTTCTATTTCCTACTAGAAAATTTGTAATCCAATGCCAAAGAATAAAATGTTTAGGATATTAAAATTCAAATGGATAAAAAGAGAATACTAAACATGGTTACAAACATGCAAAAACCCATTGACCTGAGGGGAAAACATGAAAATAAATATGCCACAATGCTAATTGTTGTTAGAAGTAATATTTTTCCCACCAAATTCAGAATATTTTTCTTATTTATTGTTATTTAAAAAGAAAAATAGTGCAGCAGGTATAGCTCAGTGGTTGAGCACATGCTTCATATGTACAAGGTCCCAGGTTCAAACCCCAGTACCTCCAAAAGAGAAAAGAAAAGAATGGTATCCCAAGCCTGTTCTTTTTCCTATAAGGAGCTGGGAATTTTTCTCAATCTGTACTTCTTCCTTATTTGTATTTATTTTTGTTTGTTTGTCTCTTCTCAACATAAAGCCATTGTCCTAAGACAATGAAGTGTTTTAATGATTATTTCTCTTGAATCTTAATGAACTCTAGGAATACCATTTCAAGACTACTCTGGGGGCATGCAGGTGGCTCAAATGGTCGGGTGTCCATCTCCCACATGGAGGGCCCTGGGTTTGATCCTCAGGACTTCGCATTAAAATAAAGAAAAATATAGAAGGTGTGCTGCCTGCCAGGCCCCGTGAATGGGTATGCCGCCAGGCCCCATGCATGGGTGTGCCGCAGGCACCGGGAACTGAGGTGGCACAGGTGGCAGAATGCCTCTCTCCTGCATCAGAGGTTCCCAGGATGGAATCCCGGTGAAGACAGGAGGAGAAGGATGAGAAGAAAGGGCAGGAAGCGGACACAGAGAATTGCCCAGTGAATGGACACAAAAACAGCAGAAACGGGGGGCGGGGGGCAGGTTAATAGTGTATAAAAAGTAAATAAATACATCTTTGAAAAAAAAAGAAAAAAGACTACTCTGATTAACTTTCAACAAATTTGCCAACTCTGTTCTGCAAGAAATAAGCATGTGGCAAAGCACTAGAGCAGTTTTGCAAATAAGACAAAAATAACTGAAAGGATATCCACAGATTTGCTTTACCTCTTACTTTTGTCAAAGTCCTTGAGTTTTACAGTGTTCAATTATTCTGTATTTATTGATTACCAAGTCGTGGCATTCCATCTGAAGTAAACATTTTCTTTGGATTTTACTTTTATTTTTATTTCATTCCTAGGTCCCTTCCCATTGTTTATGGCCTTGCTATTGCTTTTCTTCAGAGTTTGTCAATGGCAGAATTTCTTGATGGTCAAGATGATGAGAATAAGGATGCTTTGATCTGAAGAGACTAGCTTTATTTTTCTGCCTCTTACTCTATATTTTACTAATGTGATTACTGGATGTGGTGGATTGAAGCTGTATATACCCTAGAAAAGCACGTTCTTAAATTTAATCCATTCCTGTGGGTGTGGACCCATTGTAAGTGGGACCTCTTGATGAGGCTGCTTCATTTAAGGTGTGACCAACTTCATTCATGATGGGTCTTATTCCTATTACTGGAGTCTTTTATAAGAGAATGAAAGTCAAAAGGAGATAAAGCCATAGAAGCCTGAGGCTGCAAGCAACAAAACCTGGAAGAGAAGGGAGAGACCAGCAGTATTAGTCAGCCAAAGGGGTGCTTTTTGAAATATACCAAAAATTGGTCAGTCTTTATAAACGGTATTTATTTGGGGTAGAAGCTTACAGTTACCAGACCACAAAGCATAACTTTCTTCCCTCACCAAAGTCCACGTGTTGGAGCAAGACAGCTGCTGATGTCTGCAAGGGCTCAGGCCTTTGGGTTCCTCTCCTGCTGGGGCTGCATTTCTCTCCGGGCTTAGCTTCTGTTTCCTCCACAAGTTCAGCTGTAGACCATGAGGCTCTCTACGCTTTGTGTCTCTCCACAAGGCCAGCTGTAGACTATCAGGCGAATGGCTCACTCCAACATCAGAACTGCTTCTCAAAATCTGTTTCTCCCATCTGCTGCCTTGCCTTTATACCTGAGACCACACCCACTGAGGGGCGGGGCTCAATGCCCATGGACGAGGCAGTTAATGCCTCAATCACGCCCAGATTAAGAGATCAGTCTACAAGTGTGATTCAATTTATATTTTTGGAATTCATAATTACATAAACTGTCAAGCCATTACACCAGCAGACATCGCCATGTGCCTTACCATGTGACAGAAGAACCAAGGATCACTGGCACCTGGTCTTCAGGAAGAAAGCATCACCTTGATGAGGCCTTGACTTGGACATTTTCCCAGCTTCAAAACTGTGAATGTATAAATTCCCATTGTTTAACCAGACCTATTTCATGGTATTTACTTTAAGCAGCCTAGGGAACTAAATCAGGTTTTGGTACCAGGAGTGGGGCTCTGCTATTGCAAATACCAAAACTGTGGAAATGGTTTTGGAATTGGGCAAAGGGTAGAGGCTGGGAAGACTAGGGTAATTTTATAGGCTTAATAGAAAAAAAATCCTAGATTTCTTTGAAGAGACTGCTGGTAGAAATATGGATAACAAAGGTACTCCCAATGAGGCCTTAGAAGTAAATGTTAAAATGTGTTATTGGAAACTGGAGAAAATGTGATCCTTGATTTAAATAGCAGAGTACTTGGCAAAATTGAGTTCTGAAGTTGGATGGAAGGCAGAACTTGAAAACGATGAACTTGGACATTTAACTGAGGAGATTTCCAAGCTAAATGTGTAAGGTACAGCCTTGCAGCTTATAGTAAAATGTGAGAGGAAAAGGATAAGCTGAGAACAGAACTCCTAGACACAAAGAAACCAGAAATTGATGGTTTGAAATATTTTGTTTCCAGAAAGTGAGTCCTAAGAGAATAGGGCTCCGTGTGGGGGCTTAACTGTACATGGATCCAATTAGCCATTTCAGCACAAGTCAGGACTGGAAATGCAGTTATCCAGGAGGGAACTGTGGAAAGTTCTTTGGTTTTATGGTTTGGACCCCTGTGTACTGCATGCAAAACTGAAAAGATTTTTATGAGATTTGTGTGAACGGAATCACTGCCAGCCTGGATTAAGAGGCAGAAAAGGAAGAGATTGAAGGAAAATTACTTCAAGAGCAGAACCATGGAAGCTGAGGACTGAACCAAAGACATCTTCTTGGGCAATAGAGCAGGTCCACCCATTCATGTGGAAAGGGTGTGTCTGTCCCAGCACTTGGAGATGGTGGGCCTTCCGCCCTGTTTTTCTGGAAGAGTGCTGCCACCCCCATTGTTCTCATAGGGTGGGACCTATGCTCCAGGGATTGCAGAGAGCCTGGTATGTGATAGAGGAACCCAGGAGTGCAGGCATCTGGTCTTCAGAAAGAAAGCATCACCTTGATAAGGCCCTGATTTGGACATTTTCAAACTGTAAGCTAATAAATTCCTATTGTTTAAGCCAACCCATTTCATGTTATTTGCTTTAAGCATTCTAGGAAACTAAAACACTAAGAAATATTAAATATGGAAGAAATGTAATACATGCTCTTTTACCCCATGAACATATGAATAAAGTGACATGATTAGGGAAAAATAGTCTGTCTTGAACTCAGCCAGACTTCCATGGTAACACATGCCTGGTACTGGATCTTTGACTAAGGGTCTGTTAATTACGTTTGCCTTGTTTTTATTTTTATTGTTTGTATTTCTTCTGCTGTGATTTATGAACTGCTTTTCATGTCCACAAAGTGGTTCATGAATCATCCTGGCCCAAAAGAAATAAATAATAATGAGCCCATTTACACATTTGGTTTGTAGCTATTTACCTGAAAAAGGCTGCCTGGGATTTCAGAGTCTCATATCATTAACATTCAGCACTAGGTCTAAAATACAGAAAGGGGACAGAAAGCAGAAACGCGGGATAAAAAATATATAAGAATAGCAATATGCGTGCTATTTAATTTATGGATTTTTTCCAAAGACCTATTAATGTCCTCCAGTAAAGTGATAGCTCAGTAAATCATGGGATATCTATATCATGGAATCCTTAAGAAAATTCTTATCTATAAGGTTAACCAAAAAGAAGCAAAATTGTTACATACAATTTTTCAACTTTATTAAACAACATACTTAGAAAAAAAGAAATTACTAAGTGAACTGGTGGTCATGAGATTATGGTTCATTTTCATTCTTTTATTTAGGCTTTTTTTGTATTTTCCAGACATTTTAATTATGATGATATATTACTTTTATAACCCTAATGGTTTGCTATTTCCTTAGAAGCAGAAAATTTAAAAATAACTATAGCTACAATTAATTGGGCACCTACTACATTCCAAGCATAGAACTTGTATATGTGTATAATAACCCTCTTCTCTTTCCCTATTCCTTGCTGCATTGCAACTTCACAATGTCTCTCCTATTCATGGAACATCACAAACCAAGATCAGAGTAGCTTTTTACCAACTTGCCCCAAAATGAATAAGCAGTAGATTGAACTTTCTTCCTCCCAGTGGTTTTCATAATGCTTTCTTGAAAATTTAAACATTTCCCTGATGTGAGATATTTGTATGCCTAGAAAAATGGTACAAATGGTGATCCTAAATAAAAGATACAAATGAGAGAGGGTGCGGCATGTCCTAGCTGGCTATTTTATAAAAGCAACAGTCACTAGCTCTATCTTTTGAGACCTGACAGTATTAAAAACAAACTATGATGTTTTGGTAAATATCTTGATAAATTCTCCCTCATTATATATTACTATTAATTGAGTAAAGGATGACCCAAATTACAAATAGCTAAATTTGCACTGAAAATATATTTTACTTGACTACTTATGCTCTGATTAGACTCATCTGGCCTGAATACATAACTGGAGGGATAGGCAAGCTCACGCTCTGGGTCTAGAATATCTGAATTTGAATCCCAGCCTTACCAGTTACAAACTATGTAAACTTGGAAACATTACTTAACCCAATCAAGTGCCAGTTTCCCTATCTTTGAAACTGGTATAAAAAATGGCATTATAAAAATAGGGCTGTTATAAAGAATAAATTAAATAATGCATGTGCAGTAGAATAATGTGTTCTCCCTCAAAGATTTCCCATATGTTACCTTTCATGCAAAATGGTCTTTGCAGATGTATTAATTTAAGGGTCTAAAATGGGGATATTATCCTAGATTATCTGGATGCACTCAATGTAATCACAAGGGTCTTTATAAAAAGAAGGCAGGAGGGTAAGAAAGTAAGGAGATGTGAGGATGGAAGCAGAGTTTGGAGTGATGCACTTTGAAGGTAGAAGAGGGACCATCAGTGAAGGAATGCAGGTAGACTATGGAAGTGGAAAAGGAAAGGAAACTGATTCTCCACTGAAGCCTCCAGAAGGAACACAGCCCCGCCAGCATCTGGATTTTAGGACTTCTGACTCCAGACTGGAAAAATAATAAATTTGTATTGTTTTAAGCCACTAAATTTGTGATAATTTATTTCAGCAAAAATAGGAAACTAATGCAGCATATCTCGTATTTAGCACAGTGCCCATCGTATAGAATTCCAACATTTAATGTTAGCTAAGGTTGTTCTGCCCCTTAATATCTAGGTAAGAGTGATTTAAACCCATAATCCATGACTTAGGTGAGTCCATCGCCATCCTGAGGATTGCTGAGGACTTCCAGAGGGCTACATGGTCTTGGTTTTCTCTGACTTTGAAGGTCTCCTTTTCCTACATTGGTTCAATTTACAGAGTACTACTCCATGAATGCTGTTACGATGGGAATTCAGCTTTTTGCCTTATTTCCAAGATTAAAATTTAACAATTTACACAAGGCTTTATTCTGCGTGTGTGTTTGTGTGCATGTGTGTGGCAGATTTGGTTTACATAGATAGAGAAAAATTTATTATAGCAATGCGTAAAACTTAAAATTGAATATTAAATGTTCTTAAATTTATGTTTTGCTGCCACACCATTTTGTTTCCCCACATCCATATTTCTCTTAAATTCTCACACAGTAATTTACCTCTTTTTATTTTCTTATCATCCTTGGCTGTTGGAAATTGAATCATGTCCCCCACAAAAGGTATGTTCAAGTCCTAACCCCTGGACCTGTGGGTATGAACCCATTGGTAAAGGGGCCTTTGAAGACATTCTTAGTTAAGATGTGGCCAAACTGAATGAGGGTGGACCTTAATCCAACATGGCTGAAGTCCTTATAAGCAAAGGAAATGGGACATAGAAGTAAGAACCAGAGGAAGAGACAGAAGAAGACAGTTGCTATGAGATGGAGGATTTTTGGAAAATCCTCACCAGAACATTACATGTTTTCTGGGAGAAAACATGGCCTAGAAATATCTTGATGTTGGACTTCTAGCCTTCAAACTGTGAAACAATAAATTCCTGTTGTTTAAGCCAATCAGTCTGTGCTATTTCTCATAGTGGCCCTGGAAAATTAAGACAGTGTCTCAAACCTCAGGATTTCACCTTCAAATATCAAAGTATTTTCCTAAACATCGTAGCCTGCCTAAGATACATTTTGGTGTCAGCTGTGAAGATAATATGTATTCTTTTCACCTTATTGTGGTGAGCACTCTCTAAGTATTAGCTGAGGAAAAAATAACCTATGTACTTATTAGTCCTGATTTACACTGACCTATCCATCATATTGTATAAATTTCTTTGGTTGATATATATAACATGGATTAAGGGTACAGCCTAGAGGTCAAACAATCCATAGACCCATTCTTCAAACAAACTTCACTAAGTGATATTGATATTAACCTTATAACCACTACACACCATCAATCTCTCTAACTTTAGGGGCATGAATCTGGTTCAGCATTTTCAGGCTTTTATTTCTCACTTTTTTCTCATATTCCCTTCATACAGATCATATTAAGTTGTACAGTTATGTTCTGCAAAGATCAGGTAATCTCTTTTTTAAATCTGGGAATTCTTCACTATAAAATTGAAAGTTATACGAAAATCTCAACCATATGTATGTAAATCGTTCATTTAAGTTCACATTCTTACTTAGATGTCAAATTTGCAGGTGAGCCCTTTCCATGTGTATGTGTAACTGTATTTATTGTTCATGTGTGCGTGTGTGTGTGTGTGTGTACCTAGATTTTAATCTACCTATGGTTCAGGACTTCTTGGATTATGTATTGTCAGCAGTGAGAATCATGCTGCCCATCAAATGTGGCCATGCAGCATAAACTCTCATTAATGAATTCCCTGGCAGCATGATTTCTGTTCATTCCAGAGAATCAGAGCACCATAGTTCCTAACAGCCTATTACCATATTCTGACCTAACCTTCAAAATGTCAATAAAGTGGACTATGATATAAACCATTCTAAATGTTTTTGAAAGAAGACCAATGAATGAACCTGTTCCTCAGGGAAGTCTTTGCTGAAAAATACAGTGAGTCAATGTTTCCTCCTGTTGCTGGGTCTACCTATTTGCTATGAGCCACATGCGAATATTTTCACACACTCAGAAAGAATGCCTGGTGTATGCAGAGTCAAAAACAAAATGAAAAACACAATTCAGTATTGATGCCCTCAACCCATCCAGCTTTGTGATCTTTTGAGGCTTTGATTCCTTAGAAGATTTAGAACATCAGGCTGCTCCTGCCACGGTGTGAGCACATTTCCATGTGAATGTGTTAATTCATTGTAGAGGTGACTAACCACTGCTGAGCAAGGAGAACAAATGGAAACACAAGGATCAATCATTCTTAGAGATGTTCATTGTTGCTTCTCGCCAAGAAAACAGAAGATCTGTATAGAACTCTGCCCAGGGACATCTCTTTTTATTGATGATTCTGGGGATTCTTGCTGAGCAATTTTTTTTTTCTTCCCAGAGACATCAGAGTACTCAGCTCACTTAACCACAAGCACTCTGAATTCTAGAAATACCAAATCTCTAAATTAGTAAAGGGTCCATCACTCTGTTGCATAAATTTCTACAGGCCACACACACACAAAAAAATGTATTTCTGAGTACCTATATCTGTAGGGGCCCCTGTCTGATTAGCAATGATCCCCCCCCCACCCCCGCCTCAGGTAAGAGAACCTTGTGGGTCCCTGGAATCCATACTTGTATTTGTGTGGCCTTCCCCATGGCCTTTACTAAATAATTTTGGGAGAGTTAGCACCTAATCCAAGTTGGACCAATTTAATTTCTTGGGAATTTGAAATTTGGAAAGACAGACCCACAAAGGAAGTTGTTTCACTGGTTTCAGTGCTCCCCTGAGGTCAGGCAATTTCCACAGCTCAGGTTCCTGGAGCTGCCTTGATTCCTTCGCCCTCTGACTTGTGATTACTCACTCCTCTTTAACAACAGCATGGGATTTGAAACTGGCCCAGGCGATTGTAATGGAAAAAAACGTCAGATCAGGATCAAGAAGTTGGTGGGATATATAGGTTCCCAAGGTGATTTTAATTATATTTCTTATATCCATTGATTGATGAAACATAACAACCAATAGCAAAAGTAAATTCTGTTAGTCTTTCCACAACTCTAGTACCCATATGCATGACCAATTAGTTATTTAGTCTATAGACCATGATTTGCTGGCTTTGCAAACACGTTTGTGAAAAATTCAGAGCTTCACAATTTGCGCATCAGTGGTATGATGCAGAATAAAATTTCAGTGCACGTCCTGATTTTGATAAGATGTAGTTAACTAACCAAATGACAGATTCTGAAAACAAGGTAAATTAAGTGACTTTCTGTCCAGCTTAAATGTTGTTCTTGAGTATCCTGAAATCTCTTTAGCAGATCTATAAATTTACTATGCTAATTTCACTTAAAAATAGTTTAACTATTTGTGTATGTATGTCTAACTATCATCACTATCTATTTACAGAACTGCTTCATCATCCCAAATAAAAAATCCTTACCCATTAAATAATAACTCTCTATTCTTCCCTATTCCCAGCCCTTGCTAACCTCTATTTTGGTTTTTTGTCTCTATAAATTTTCCTATTCTTGATATGTCATATAAGTGGAGTTATGTACCATATTTGTCCTTCTGTATCTGTCCCATTTCACGTCTCATAGTGTTTTCACCCATGTTGTACCATGTATCTGTATTTCATTCTTTTTATGGCTGAATAATATTCATTGTATGGATATACCACATTTTGTTTATCCATTCATCTATTGATGGACACTTGGGTTTTCCACCATTTGGCACTGGTGTACAAATATCTGTTTGAGTTCCTGTTTTCAATTCTTTGTGATATATACATAGGAGTGGAATTGTTGGGTCATGTGGTAATCCTATGTTTAACTTTTTTGAGGAACAACTAAACTCTTTCCCACAGCATGTAAAGAATGCACACAGTAATGTGTCCTTTGACACATTTTAACCCATTTAAGTCCACTATAATATTAACTTTTGCTGACAGGTAAACATATGCAGAGCACTACATAATGTTTTCCTTTAATCTATCATTAAATACCTGCCATATACATATATGTGAACCAATGAAAAGGTGTTATTGATTATAAAGGTAGTTACTTGGCACAAGGTTGTTTAGGTTTGTTTTTAGAGCTAACTGATGGCTGGTCGTGTAAGATTGGAACAACCAGTACTTTACTATTTTTTAGAATTCTTTTGATACTATATAAGTAAAATACAGCACATAAATAAATTGGTGCTTTGGAGATTTCAAACTGTCATTCTTATAATAATCCCTGCTTTCAGGTTCATGTGCTCATCAAAATAGATGTGAACATTTTAACTTATAATGTCATATTATATTAACAAAACATGTTATTCATTTATTTCATATGTATTTTATATATGTATTCCTCTATATGATTTCATTTTCTTAAAGGTTTCCCACAAGGGAAAAATGAAAATCACCATCGCAGCAGGGTTTCTCAACCACACCGAGACTGACATTTTGGACCATGATACATTATTAAGTGAACAAAAACAGATTACAAAACAATACCTATGGTGTGCTCCCATATTTGAAAAAAAAATTGCTGTGAGGAATGTGAGGCATGATAAGTCATAGAGGGCAGGATTTTTGTTGTTTTATTTTGTTTTATGAGTAATTCATGTCAGGGGAGGAAAGTATGCTTCAAGACATAATGTAGATGTCCTCCTACTCATCAGGCTGCAGATATTGGAATCCTAGGCTGCTAATAAATATAGGAAAGTCATGGGGTAATAATAGCCATAATAGTGGCCATATTTGTGCAGCTCTTGCTAAGTACAGGGCACTTGGCTATCAGCTTTGCACACACATTTACTACTCACAGCAATCCAATGCCACAGGTATTTTGATATATGAGGGAATTGGAGCACATGGAGATAAATAAACCAGTCCAATCTCAATAGCTAGTAAGTGGCAAAGTAAGATGTGACCCCAATCTGCCTGCCTCTAAAATTTTTAAATGCATAATTTTGATGCCTCATTTCGGCCAACTGATAAACATGATTGAGGGCTGGAAAGCCTAGAAATGAAATGTCACCATCCTTATGATACTGTCTTTTCACTCTCTCACCCTGACAGGATCACGACCACAGCTGCATGCATGATGGATCTGCGAAGATATCCTCTGGATGAGCAAAACTGCACTCTGGAGATAGAAAGTTGTGAGTTACTTGGACAGGGAATGAGAAAGAGGGATGTCTGGATTAAACTGCTTAATCTGATTGAAATCAACCTTGTGCTGGTACTAGTATACTTCTAGCTACATTACCCTGCCAACTTTGCAAGGGGTTCACAATGAGATATTCCCCTATGTTGGCTACTCAAGGGTCATTTGAATGATGTTATCTTTTTGAACCATCAGAAAAATTCTACAATTTAACTTGACAGTATATAAACTCATGCTTTCTACTTGTCAGAGCTGAGTTTCTCCCAAGGCCTTCCAATACCCAAGGTGCACTCATAAGAGAGGGAAACATTTTAGTATGAAAAGACTTTGTAAGGTTGTATTTGGTTCTATATTCTGTCCACTTGGAGGATTATAAATTAGCATATTTTAGGGGGGAAAAATCTATTATAGAGTCTTGTGTGCATGTGTCTTTCCTCATGGAAAAAAACAAAATGAGTATTCATGGGTTGTGTTTTTGGTCAAAGACTTGATATTTTTCAGGTTTAGCGATTGATTTTGGTTTGTCCTCTTGGGCTATTTTTCATTGACTGCTTTCTTAACAATTTGAATATCTCAGTCACTAAGATTTAATCTGATTGACTATCTTCATGACACTTCTCAGCCATTAACTTGTAGGCATTTGAGCCTATTAGTCTTGAACCAGGTTTAGGTTATTTCCTGATTTTTCAGGGACACAGAGAGGTGCAGATCTGAATTCAGAGCATTACAATACCACTTATTATATGTGAGAAATCAACAGTTATGTATTGAGACCATCTAAAATATTTTCCAGATCTAAACATCAAAAAGGTAAAGAAAGTGGGAAAATTCCAAGTGATACTATATTATAATTGAAGATAATATTTCCTCAGTATCTGATTATTAAGCAATTACATTAATTTTCTAATTCCACCATATAGAGATATAGAAATAGATAAAGATGCATGTATCTATAGCTATAGATATAGACATTAGCTATAGCATAAAGATGCATATGTATCTATAGCTATAGATGTATTACCACTAGAACTAGGGATAAGCAACAAGAAAATTCATGAGCTATTCTTTAGTTAATATTCTAATTTTAAGTTTATTATATAAGGAATTTGG